>BPLS01029375.1:13901-46259 GCA_019656275.1 Rhododendron kiyosumense | reverse complement strand
GCAAGGTTCCAAGGTGGTTCAATCTTACTAATAAAGGAACTTCACTATCTTTTACTGCGCCACAGCATAATTGCAGAATCCAAGGCTTGAGTGTGTGCATTGTGTATGGATGTTCTTGTGAGCCACCAAGAAGTACTTATTCTTACTTGAGTACTGTTATCAATAATACCACCAAGAGATTGATTTGGAGCCATAGCCCACTAGTTAAAGGCTTTCCAGAAGCTGATGAGGATATTCTTTGGTTAAGCTATTGGAAGTTAGAAAATCAGGTGGAAGGTGGTGATGAAATAAAAATTTCTACCTTTGCAGTAGACGTACTTCAGGTGAAAGAGGTAGGAGTTTGCCTTGTGTATGACATGGAGAAAGCAGAGAAGATTACGGAACAAATTCCATCAACCAGTGAAGAAGTATCAGAAGAAATCTTTCGCTACAGAGTTCCTGTACCTGGAAATGCATCTTCATATCAAGAAAATACACAAGTCTATGCTGTTGGTTGTGATATTATTGATATAGTCGAAACTGTTCGATGTGGGCGTTTAATCATTCGTTCATAATTAAGTACATTTGGTTCCCTCTTTAATGGGATTCTCCAGATCATGTTGATTGGATTAAACTGTAGATTGGGCATGAGCCCCAGCTCCGTGTGAAAGTGTTGCTACAGAACTACAAACTTTGATTGTCCTAAGATATTGAGCTGAAGGTGCATGTGTTTGTAAAAAGTTCTCCGTAGATTGATCAAACCTTAGTCTTGTTGACCCGACAACTGTGCGTACATAATTCTTTCATCTCTCACGTGTCATTGAGAGTGTAACTAGAATAGTGTCAAGATTTGCATATGCAATTTGTGAATTGGTAGTTATATGTCACTCACAGGGTCTTAGTGAGATTTTAGTTTAGGGAATTGCGTTTGGAGAAAAATTTATTGAGTTGGACTTGCGAATTCAGGTAATTTACCTTTGTGATGGTTTAATTTGGAATCTAATGAATTGGAGAACAGTTTGGCAATCAAGTCTTGTGCATAAGAATCATCACCATCACATGAGGCACAGAAACAAAATTGGCAAAAAGTAGGGACAATAACCAGTTTTAAATTAAAAGAAAAATGCCTACACGATAACACATTTGAGTCTGAAAGGAAAAAAAAAAAGAACTGCACGCCAATATGCCATGATCCCTAGAAATATGGCTTCTCTTATTTCCTATGCCGAGTGGTATGAAGCTTAGAGTGGTTTAAAAAGGGTATCCAATAAAGCTTTCTCAAAAAAAAAAAACAGCAAGAGAAAATTATCAATTAGCAGCAAATTGATCAGAAAACCATCAGTGAGGGTTACCGGCGGAAACATCACCACTAGCAGCCGCCGCTGTGGCCACATCTTTCCCATCCTTGGCATTATCCTTTCTTTCCTTGGCTTCTGCTCCAGGGGTTTTTCCATCCTTCGCATCTTTCCCTTTTTCTTTTGGGAAAATTTAATGTAGGCACCTGACTTTTTATACAAATCACAAATAAATACTTGATCTTTTTTAAATCACACATAAACACTTGATCTTATTTTTTTGATCATTTTATCCTAAAGAATTATAATTAATTTTTGACTCTACAGCTCTTGTTAGTCAGCCCTGAGAAAGTCGTATAATCAAATATCTCTTAGGACTAACTAACGAAAGCCTTAAAGTTAAAGTCAAAATTAATTATGACCCTTTAGAATAAAATAATCAGAGAAATAAAATCTTCACATTTGTTCAAAAGAATTGAAAATTGGAGCAATTAATTTTTCAACCATGTATAGATTGCTTATATATTAAAAAATATGGTTAAAAATTTAATTGCTCTAATTTTCAATCCGTTTAAACCGGTGTGAAGATCTTATTTCTCTAATGATTTTATCCTAAAGAATCATAATTAAGTTTTGACTCTAAGGCTCTCGTTAATTAGCTCTAAGAGATATTTGATTCTACGACTTTCTTAGGGCTGACTAACGAGAGCTTTAGAGTCAAAAATTAATTCTAATTCTTTAGGATAAAATGATAAAAATAAGATCTTCGCACTGGTTCAAACAAATAAAAAATTTGAACTCTTAACTTTTTTTCCGTTTGGTTTTAGACGAAGTGGTGACAACAGGTGTTGAGTTGATGAGTTTTTAGAAAGCTCCGGTGTTTATATGAAATTTAATAAAGGTTAGGTGTTGAATTGATGAATTTTTAGAAAGCTCAAGTGTTTATATGAAATTTAAGAAAGGTCAAATATTTATGTGTGATTTGTGTAAAAGGTCGGGTGCCTACATGAAATTTTTCCTTTTCTTTTCCTTCTTCTGTATCCTGCCCTATTTCTTTTCCCGACTCATGTCCCATCCTTGGCATCGACATCCTTTCCTTCCTTGGCCCCTTTGCTTATATATCTTTCCTACTTGACTACTACGACAGACAATTACCTTTTTTTGATAGTAACTACGACAGCACATGCATTGCAAAAGTTCAATTCCAAAAGATTAATAAGTTCCAGTCCTTTGAATTGAGCCACTAGCCATCTCCAGAAAATGTATTTGAAAAGTTCTGTTTTCGACATGGGTACGCCGAGCAAGGCAGGAGCGCACTTGTAGTCGTTTGTTGAGCGAGTGCGGACGTGCCAAGGCTTGTCGCGCCTGACACTGAATGGATGGATGCTGTGAATCTAACTTCAAGCGTAGAGTGATTGTGGGTGGCTTAAAAGGGAAAGCCACAAGTTGGTTCGTGGGTTGCCACAACGGGGTGGACTTAACTATTTTTTTGAAAATGTTTCTTTTTCAGAACTTTCTTTTTCCTAAAAATATTTTCCAATTTTTTTAAAAAAAAACACTATTCTTATCCCATAATTAATCCCAAGTGAATTAAACATGGGATTGGGTGTAATTAGGGATGAAATTAATTCAAGACAAAAAGTCCAAGGACTATTAAATCCAGGACTGTTAATCCCATCATTTTCAGTCCGCGAATCAAACGAGTCCTTAAGTCTTAACTAATGATACTAAAACACATTTTTTGAAATACCTATTAGAGTTGGAGTTGAATTCCAGGGCCCAACATTATAGAGTGGTACAAGGCAAGAGTTCAGACCATTCGATAGCCGTGTTTGTCCCGTAGGAAGACTTGTTTTATGCCATCCAATCGGTATTGGTCCTCTTCCTCCTCCTTGAATTTATACCGATGGAAACATGACTATTGGCGACCCCAAATTTTAGACCGATTGCTTATCGACTAATGCTTTGCCCTCAATGTCCTATAGGAAGACTTGAATTATGCCATCCAATTGGTATTGGTTCTCTACTCTTCCTCCTCCTTGGATTTATAGTACTGATGGCAACATGACTATGGCCAATCCCAGATTTCACGCCATTGGAGATGTCTACTAACAAGTACCACTCGGCCCTAAATTTCACGCCAATTTGTTTGGTTTGTGTTTTTGGGGAGGTTTTTGGGATAATGAGGGAAGAGAGAAAGATATAGAAATCAGAGTAATAATTGGGGAGAAAACTTATTCGGGAACGTCCGCAGACAAAAGTGTTGGTTTTTGAGACCCAGACCGAACCGTGTCTAAATGACTAATCTATCGAACACTCGAAGTCAAGCGGCCATGCAAAATCAAAAGTTACAAATAGGGGTCAACTAGTCTAGAAAAATAGTAACCAAACAACCAGTTCAAAAAAACATAAATACAACACTAAAGTAATCGGCTAGCCCCAGAAAGCAACAACCTCGGTGGCCTTCTGTTGAACTACAATAATTTTGAGTAAATTTCTAAACTTATCACGTGAATTTACTATATTTTGCTCTTCAGTTAAGAAAATGAATGAAATAGAATTAGGCATGTGTCTTATTCCATTTAGCCGTTGGAGTTTGATTTGCTTTAACTAGCATAAAACTCATGCTATGCACGAATAACAACCATAAATTGGTACCAAATAAAGAAAATCTTGCAAATTACCAGAAATAAAAGGAACTTGCAAAAAATAAAAGGAACTTGCAAATGTGGTCAATGATAAAGCTAACAAGAAGTTTGTATTTCTGGTCATTGCAACATACTGTGAAATTGGCTTTTTGTGTGCCCATGGCTGTCGGTACCCTAAATTTGATGGTATTTGCTTGGCCTTGCATTTTTACCATTCACTTTCTTCGCAGCTTCATCCACAGCCAACTCTCAACCTCACTTTCCTACCTCTTTCTTCTTTCCTTTTCTCTTGTGCTTTCTACACGGTTTTTGCTTCACATCTACTCATTTTTTTTAGATCAAATCTACTCATGTTGACTTATTATTTTTATTAGCACTGCAAGGGGCATGTTTGATATCTTGGTCCCAGAATCCATTTATCTCTCTTGAGTAGTTTTGTTCAATAGCTGCCATAAGATCCCAAGAAGCCTCTTCTTCAACTTCACCTTGTAGTTATCATGTGTTTTTGAGCTTCCGAGAGGAAGACACTCGGAAGTCTTTCACTGACCACCTCTACACAGCATTGGACTTTGCCGGATTTCACACCTTCAAAGATGATGATGGAATTGAAAGGGGAGAAAAGATCAAGTCAAAAACTGCAAAAAGCAATTAGAGAGTCGAGGATGTCAATAGTTGTCGTGTCAAAGAACTATGCATCTTCAAGTTGGTGCCTTGATGAGCTTGTGATGATCCTCAAATGCAGGAGCACTTCTGGACATGTAGATCTTCCTGTTTTCTATGACGTGGATCCACCTAAGTGAGGAAGCAAATGGGAAGTCTCGAAGAATCATTATGCGACATGAAGGGAAAATTGAAGCAGAAAGTGGTGAAAGGAGCAAGGAATGGATGAACAAGGTGGAAGAATGGAGGGCCGCACTAAGAGAAGTTGTTGATTTAGCTGGGATGAACTTACAAAATAGAGTTGATGGGTAATTTCCTTCCAAGTCCTTTTTCCTAATTACTAGTCTAGCATATGTTTTGTGAGTTTTGGATGATAATGAATCATGCCAGGACCTCTTTTTTAATTGAAATTTCCCATTTTTGAGATGGAGATTGTTAGACTTGTACCACATGTCTCATTTAAGCCACTCAAATTTGGTTAATATATTCATAGTTGTCAAATCGAGAATCGAAATGGTCATTTTTTGAATCGTGAATCAAATCAAATCGTGAATCTCTCTTATTCGGTTATGACTTGTATAATGCATAGAAACCTATGCTTATTGATTATGGTAACAACAATATATTCTACAAATGAAAGATTTAGGACTAAAACAATAAAAACCTTCTTCTAAATGATAATTTGATAATAACGTGGAGTATTAGATAATCTGCAACTACCAAGAGATGATGATTCGTAAATCCTACTTATGGTTCTTTCTGTGCAAAAGAGTTATAAGCACAAAACAAACCCTTAGAAGGTCTATAGGGCTATTGTATTCCCTTTATCTTCCTCATTTTCAATTCATTCTCATAATAAATCTCCTTTTCTTATTATCTATCCATATAACATAGACAAAAAATGATATATAACAATACAAAAGACCTTAAAAAATAGTTTGAAACCTTTTCAAACAACAAAAGAAGCAAAACAAGAGTAAAAAATGAATTTCGGAAATTTTAAGTGAATTGAACGATTCACTGATTCAGAGCTATTTTCGATTCAGGCAACCTATTAGTATCGATTACCCACCGAATCATACGATTCGGACAACTATGAATATATTCTAGAGGTTACTCCACTTATTGCAAATTAGTTTTAGGTTGGAACCCTCCAAGAAATCTAACATGGAATTAGAGCTAGGTCTTGGGTGGCCTTACCTATCGTGGGAAAGTCTCTGTCATCTTTGTTGCCCGAGTCAATATTCAGCTCCTAGTCTCCTAGTCTGTGACCTCCACGTGAACCTACATATGAGGGGGAGTGTTAGACTTGTCCCACATGTCTCATTTAAGCCACTGAAGTTTGGTTAATATATTCTAGGGGTTACTCTACCTATTGCCAATTGATTTTAGGTTGCAACCTTCTAAGAAATCTAACAGAGATTTCATAAGCAAATGATATCCACAAGATTTTCTGGATGAAATTGTTTCATGCCAGTGCCTTTTGGGTTGAAGTTTTTCATTTTTGAGATGGAGATTTTATATGAATATGATATCCATGGGATTTGCCTGGTGTATTGGTTTCATGCCAGATCTTTTCAGTTGGAGGTAACTGTTTTCTAATTTCTTTTTTTTAATGAATCTCCATGTTATCATTGTTGAGATGGAGGTTTTACAAGCAAACGATATTCCCAGACGACCCTTTTATTCCTTTTGATGTGAAGCTATGTGATTATCTCCCTCTGTCTTTTATATTAATTGTACCACATATGCTACCATTTGTAGTTTCAAAACTATACTTAGAAAGTCTGTTAGAGGTTTTCCCAAATCTCTTAACAAACTGGACTACATTGAGAAATTTTGAAAGCTCGAGTGTTGTGGGGATCACGTTGGAGTCTGAGAGCAAAGCTGGAGAAACTACCTTTGCATTTATGTCTAAGATTCTTTCAATTCAAGCTATTTGAAATTGTTATGCCAAGTAGATTTATTTCCAATCACAGTAACTGTACAGAAACTTCGTCTTTCTTGTCAAAGACATTTATTCGAATGTAGAACTCGTAAGTTTTTCTACAATGACAATAACAGATTTGTTTTATTCCATATTGTATGAAAATTGGCAATTTACTTCAAGTCTGGGTTATCATTCTTATTGTGCTAATTTTTTCATCTTGATTGCAATTATTAGGCATGAATCGAGGTTTATCCCGAAAATTATCCAAATAGTTGAGGACAAACTAAGTCGCACAATCTTGGACATCGGCCCCTTGTGATCGAAATACATTCCCGTGCAAGAGAAATTCAGTTTTGGTTAGAAGATCATGAATCACTTGATGCATGTTGGGGTAGCTGCAAGCTGCAATTTGTGGGATGGGTGGAATAGGGAAGACTACCATTGCCAAGTTCCTGTATAATTTAAACTTCTTTAGATTTGATGGTAGAAGTTTCTTGGCAAAAGTGAGAGAAATTTCAAAACAACAGGATGGTTTACTTTGTTTACAAAGGCAGCTTGTTTCAGACATTTTAAAGGGAAGGAAGGAGAAGATATCCAATGTTGATGAAGGTATAGTCAAGATTAAAGATGCCTTGCATCTCAAAAGGGTTCTTGTGATTCTTGACGATGTTGATAAGCTAGAACAGTTATATGCAGTTCTTGGAATGCATGATTGGCTTTTTCCGGGGAGTAAAATCATCATAACCACTCGGAATGAGCACTTGCCAAGAGCTCATGAAGGCTACAAGGTGCATAAGATAGAGAATTTGGATTACGATGAGTCCCTTGAGCTCTTCAGTTTGCATGCCTTTGCACAAAGTCATCCCATTGATGATTATGCTAACACCTCAAAGTTGGTGGTCCAACATTGTGGAGGGCTTCCGTTGGCTATTAAAGTTTTGGGATCTTCTCTATCTGGAAAAAGCATCAGAGTATGGAAAAGCCATTTAGAAAAATTGAAAGCAATCCCCAACAGCGAAATCCTCGAAAAACTCAAAATAAGCTATGATTCCTTACAAGACAATCACAACAAAAGTTTATTCCTCCATCTTGCTTGTTTCTTTGTTGGGAGCGATAAGGATCGAACAATTACAATCATGGATGGATGTGAATTTTACACAGTGGTTGGGATTGAAAATCTTATTAATAGATGTCTAGTAACAGTTGATGAATACAACAAGGTGGTGATTCATCATTTGCTTCAAGAAATGGGATGAGAAATAGTCCATCAAGAATCACCCAATGAGCCCGGAAAACGTAGCAAATTGTGTAGTCACACAGATTCCTTTAATGTTCTAAGACATAATACCGTAAGAATTTCTCCTCATGTACGTTTGTAGCTGTACATATAGGAGTTGTCTGCTATTTACTTATCAATGTTCTCAACCCCCTCACCGCTTTTTTGCAAAAATGGAGAATCTAAAACTTCTGAAGCTCGATCATGTTCAAATAAGCGGAAGTTATGAACACTTTCCAAAAAAAATAAGATGGTTGTGTTGGCATGGTTTCCCATTTGAATCCATACCGAGATATTTCCCCTTGGAGGCCCTGGTAGCTCTTGAGATGCCTTATAGCAGCTTGAAGCATTTTTCAGTCGGAACTAAGGTACATTACATTGTCATTTTTCTCTCATCTTATTGTGCAAGAAATTGACGGAAACATTACAATCTGACATTTTCTTTCCGTGTTTGTCAGTTTCTCGAGTTACTAAAAATCCTTAATCTCAGTCACTCCCATAGCCTTGCAAGAACTCCCAACTTCAGAGTACTTCCCAATCTTGAAAACTGATACTTTAAGATTGTACAAGGTTGGTCGAGATTCACGAATCCGTTGGACACTTGGCGAGACTTGTTTTGTTAAATTTAAAAGATTGCAGCAATCTAAGGAAGCTTCCAAGCAGCATTGGTATGCTAAAATCTTTGGGAACACTTGACATCTTTGGTTGCTCAAATCTTGAGAATTTGCCAACTGAGATGGGGGATATGGATTCTCTAACAGTGCTACGAGCCCAAAATGTTACTGGCATAACTCGATCCCCCGCTTCAATTCAGAATGTCAAAGCCTGGTATTCATTCTTATGGCTTTCGCCATTGAAGCCGAAAAGAAATCCTGAAACTTCATGGGTATCTTCTTTACCTTGGTCCTTAGTTAAACTAAGTCTTGTGTGCTGCAATCTATCAGACGGTGATTTCCCTACAGATATGGGCAACCTATCCTCGTTGCGGGAATTAAACCTGAGCAATAATCCTATTACTAGTCTCCCAGATTGGATCAGAGGTATTACTGGGCTGGAAATCCTTTGCGTAAACTGGTGCACAAGGCTCCAGTCACTTGTAGTGCTGCAGGATGTATTAGATTTGTCATTCTGGCATTGCAGTTCATTGGAGAAGATAACACTTCAATCACCTACATTCGAAAGATTGTCACGACTGCAGAAGTTATGTATCGCTGAAAGGATAAAGGTGCCCACAGAGACACAACTGCAGAAGTTATGTATTTTAGAGGCAACCCTTGGCCCCAATCGAGAGAAGCTCCTCAGTTCCACACTCCGAGAGACGTATGTGCCTATTGTCGCGAGAAAGGGCATTGGAAGGTAGATTGTCCAGTATTGAAAAAGGCAAAGAACACGAAAGATTCCAATGCCAATATTGCTGTTCAGGAAGATGAAGATTTTGATCTGTGATAAGAAGGGAGTAAAAGCTGACGGTGCAGTTGTCACGGTTATTGGAGTATCTGAATCCGAATCTGATCTTAATCTGATACGCGTTTTATATGAATACGAATCTGTTTGAATATGTTCTGTTAGTTGTTTGTTTGAAGTTCGAAGAGAATTTGCTTTGTTTTGAAGATTTTGTTGAAGGTCGTTGGCTCGAATAATGTTACTGATTTCTCGCCAAGGTGGAGATTGTTGGCGAAGTGGCTCCATCCTCTACTTTTGTCAAGCACACCAAAGAAGAAGATTGGTGTGTCATGTTGTCAAGCACGCCAGAGAAGGATTTTTGCAATCTATGCATGTGCTCTCAGATGAATGGAGTAAATGAGCTTGTCTAGGCGTGGCTTTGTAATAGGCCAATATTGGCCTATATAATCTGCTATCTAATGCCTTGTTAAGCATCTGAAAAAAAAATCTCAAGAAAATCAGAAAATCTGTAAAATTCGTATTGTCTGAGTGAGAGTGTCTTCTCTGTAAAACTTAGACCTGAGAGGTTTTTTCATGGTTTGTTTTCGTTTGTGCGAATAAATCGGAGTTTTTCCTCAATCTCTGTGTGCGTGTGTGTTTGTGGTTTGATTGGTTTAGATCCCGTGAGCATAACAAGAAAGAATGACCATATGCACAAAAAGTATGTGAACGGATTGCTTTGTGGGGTCCACTTTGGGGTTTGACACGAATAATCCGAGTAGTACTTTTTTAAGTGGCCACGTAAAAATTCAATTCAATCGAATAAGTGTTAGTTTTGGAGATTGGATCAAGCGTTTATACTTATTCAATTGAGCTGAATTTTAACAATCCCACTCGAAAAAATATTTTAACATTAATGAATGGCTCGGATTATGTTTATAAGATGAGTAGGGTTTTTATATTGTACATAACGTTCAGAGAAAGAAAAAGAGCCGCGCAATCGAAGTCGGGTTGGCCTTCTAGAGGTAATGCTATTCTAATCCGTTTCTTTTTTCCGTTGATCAGCAGAGTCTCACAAATGGTAAACACTTGGGGTTAGAGAGTAGTACTCTTCAGTAAAATCATTGGGTGTATTTTGGCCTTTTGGGTAGTGGAGTGTGTGTGCTGCGTGGTCCTGCATGGTGGATGGATTGGGGTGGTGATTTGTGTGCATCCTTTGCTTGTGGTATAAATAGAATCTAGTTTTACCTTATGCACATATAAGAACAGAAAATTGGTCTAAACTCCTTAAGTAGGAACTATTGGGCCATTAAGCCCAGGTTAGGTTATCATAAGGCTTAGAGTCCACCAGTTAAAGAATGTTCTTGTTTAAAGTTCTTTAATGGACAAAAATAACCCTCGGGGATACGCGATGGATCATTGTTGTCAATCCTATCGATCGAGGAGAGAGAGAGAGAGAGAGCAGTGGAAGCAGAACACGGAAACACGGTAGCAGCAGCCGCTGCGCACGGTTGTGTCGCACTGGCGGCGGTGACGGGTTCGGTCGGGGAAGAAGGAGAAGAGGAGAGGAGCAAGGAAGGAAAGGAAACAGGGAAGGAGAGAGAAGAGAGGAAGAAAAGGTAGGGAGTAGAGGTGAGGTGAGATGAGATGAGGTGGTGGCGGTGATCGATGGAACCCGGCGGCCATGGCAGCGGTAGCCATGGGTTCCATATGTGGTTTAATTTCCATTTTCCATTTTCCCTTTTTCCTTTTTTTGTTAGTCGAGTAAGAGAGAGACCAAGAGGGCGAGGGGTGTTAGTACTTGAACCACCAGCTCCGCCACAGAGATTCATGTGTATGGCTCCGCGCAGTCGGGAAACTTCCCGTCACCAATTTTAGATCCAACGTGGCATTGGGAGTGGATGTCAAGTGTATTTTTGGAGTCGATAAAAAATGAAACACTTATGTTGGTTTGGATAGGTAACCATATCTATATTTGTAGGTTTTATTCATTTTATAGAGTACAAATTTTGTAAAAATAACCTTATCTGTAAGTCTTTTGGGTACTATACATAATGTAGATTCTGAGAGATAACCATACCTGTTGGTGTCGTTGCGATTATATAGAGTACTTAACTCGCAAAGATAACATCATCTGTTGATTTTTTTGATATAATACATAATACAATTTAAATAGATAACCACATCTATTAATTTTATTGCGATTATAAAGAGTATAGATTTTGCAAAGATACATTATCTATTTTGTTTTTGATATAATACAAAGTATGAGTTCAGATAGATAACCATATTTGTTGGAGGAAATTTGTAATATTTAATCATTAAAAGGGAAGTAATTGATATTTGTTGTTAACTATTTTTTTCAGGGTTAATTAGAAAACTGGATATAAGATGGGATTAATACGAATATGGGTTTAGACAAATAACTTTTTTTGTGTGCTTCTTGTATTGCATATATAACACCATGTGCATATCTTTGTGTTATTAGAATGACAAAGTAACACATTTAAGGTTATTTTTTTATTTTGTCTTATATTTTTAATTTTTCTTATTCGAAAGGTACATATAATCAATTTATCAGTTATTAGGATGACAAAACAACACATTTGAGGTTATTTGTTTATTTTGTCTTTCCTTTTTTTTTTTTTTGGCATTTTTCTTATTAGATAGAAAGGTACACATAATGAATTTACAGAGATGACTATGACCATTACTCCCTCCGTCCCTTTTTAATAGTCCAGTATTCCATTTTGGGCTGTTCCTTAATAAGTGTCCATTTTATAAAGTTAGTGGGTAAAAGTTAATGTATTGTCTATTTTGTCCCTAAAAGTAGATTCTATTTTGAAAAGTTAGTGAGTAAAAGTGTAATGATGATGGGTAAGTAGGGAAAGTGAAGGAAAAAATTGATGTGAAAGGTATAATGATTATGTCTTTTTAATAAGTTGGAATTACGAAGTAGGACAATTAAAAAGGGACGGAGGGAGTATTTTTAGTAACACACCAATGTAGGAGGGGGAAAAAAAGTGTGCTGGTGATGTTTTTCTCCCAAAGTAGACTTGGAAAGGAAATTCAAATGACGAGAGAGAGTCAACTATAGAGAATAAATAGTCATTTGACTTATCTTCTTCCCCATCTCTATACTCAAACTCACCTCTACCAAATACGGTAGCAGTTGAGTCCCACCATTGCCACCTTTTCTTCCTGAGCTAAACACCGTCTCCGGTGAGTCTCCCTCCGATGACTAATCCCCGGCAAACTCCTCCCTCTGGTCTACTCTCTCTTTCTCTAAAACAAACAAACAAACAACAAAGAAAGAAGGCAGCGCAGCCTTGATGTGCTTCACCGTCGACGGAGGCGGGAACAGCTGCTTAAATAACTTCCACCCCGGCGTTGACCTTCTAGGCGACGGCGATACACCACCCGGTAGTGGGCTCGCGCCACCGTAAGGGTACAAACTCAGCTACAAACTCGTCGCAGATGAATGAGCTGTCGTGTTCTTAGCCAACTATATGTGAACGGCAGCGTTGTTGTTGGTGTCCTCTACCCGGTGCCGGAGTATTTGCCTTGCCTCCGGTGCCTTTTCTGCAGCGGATCCCATGGCTGAGAGTTGTTTTTAAATTGAGCGTATTTTTTTTTTCTTTTTGACCGGGGTGTGTTTTGCTTGATAGGGACATTTTTGGAAGGAGGGGATACAAAGTCCTGGCGCCAGGTTGGAAATTATTGATGTCCTTATTGCATTATAAGTCCCTATACTATGAACTCCTGACCGAAGCTCTCATATAAGAATCAGGCGTACTGGAAAAAGAACAGATGGGTGCCGTGGGTTATGCGTACGTGGAATAGATTATGAGATTATTTGGACGTGGAGATTGGTGTTTTGGGTTTGCAGTTCTGGTGGACTTGGGTTGATTTAGTGGGGGATTTTGTTAGTTATTTTTTTAGGGAAGTCCTAAGTTGGTATAGATGTAAAGTTTGACATCAGAATTGAGATCCAAAAGTTAGGATTGTTTTCTCATTATTTTAAGTTATACGAGAGTAATAGGGTAAATACACTAAGATCCTTATCTCCTACTCTATTTACACAAGAGATCTTTTATATACTAATAATTACACACTACACCTATAACTTAGCACTCCCTCTCAAGTTAGTGCGAAGATATCAATCAAGTCCAACTTGAACACAATGGGGTGGAAACTCTTGCTACCAAATCCTTTTATGAATATGTCAACTAGTTGATCTTTCGATTTCACAAAAGGCATACATATCAAACCATCGCTTAGCTTCTCCTTGATGAAATGCCTGTCAATCTCTACATGCTTCATTTTGTCATGTTAAACAGAATTATAAGCAATGTTTATGGCAACTTTATTGTCACAGTAGAGTTTCATAGGACCATTATCAAAAATTCTCAAATCACATAACAAAGTTCAGAGCCACAAGAGCTCACAAACACCATGAGCCATAGCTCTATACTCATCTTCTGCACTAGACCTGGTGATCACTGATTACTTCTTATTTTGCCAAGTAACCAACAAAAGTACAGTAGCCAGAAGTAGAGCGTTTATCATCCACAGAACCAGTCCAGTCGGCATCAGTAAATGCCTTCAATCACAAGTGACCATGATTACAGAACATAATTCCTTTTCTTTGAGCTGATTTGAGATACCTCAAGATACGATAAACTGCATCTAGATGTGAAGTACGAGGATCATGCATAAATTGACTAACAACGTCCACTGCATAAGTAACATTCGGTCGAGTGTGAGCTAAGTATATCAGTCGACCCACAAGT
Source organism: Rhododendron kiyosumense (assembly GCA_019656275.1). Taxonomy (NCBI): domain Eukaryota; kingdom Viridiplantae; phylum Streptophyta; class Magnoliopsida; order Ericales; family Ericaceae; genus Rhododendron; species Rhododendron kiyosumense. Next base: position 32,295 of record BPLS01029375.1, on the reverse strand, counting down.
CGCTAATATCTCTCCTTATCAGTGTGTTCCCCCACATCTCCACTAAGATGATGATTCGCCTTAATAGGAGAATTTACAGGTCTACAACCCAACATACCTATTTCTTCCAAAAGATAAAGTATATACTTCTGTTGGGAGACAAAAATAACTCCATCAAACCTTGCCATTTCCATTCCAAGAAAGTATCTTAGTAGTCCCAAATCCTTAATCTCAAACTCTTTAGCCAAAAGACTTAAGATTAAAAATCTCATTTACATCATTACCTGTCATTATTATATTATCAACATAAATAATACGGACAACAATCTTTCCAACACCTCCTGGATGAGCATAGTATAATTGGCATAACTTTGTCTATATCCAAACCTCAACATAGCCTTCGAAAATCTATCAAACCAAGCTCTAGGTGATCGCTTCAACCCATAAAGGGCCTTCTTCAATCTACACACCTTTTTCTTAGTCTTACAGAAAGAAAAACCTGGTGGTATATCCATATACACCTTCTCCTCTAACTCACCATGAAAGAATGCATTTTTTACATCAAACTGGTGAAGAGGCCAATTCAAATTGACAGCACAAGAAAGTAGAGCTCACACAATGTTTATCTTCGCTACTGGAGCAAACGTTTCCTCGTAATCAATACCATAGGTTTGAGTGAAACCCTTGGCAATAAGTTTCGCCTTGTATCTCTCAACTATACCATCAATCTTTTGCTTGACAGTGAAAATCCATTTGCATCCCATTGATTTCTTTCCTCCTGGAAGTGATACTAGCTCCCAAGTGCCATTCTTTTTCAAAGCTGTCATCTTCTCTACCATAACTCCTTGTCACTTAGGTATCACGACTGCATCCTGCAAATTCTGTGGAATAGATAAAGAAGAGAGATGAAACAAAGGCATAGTATGAAGGAGATAAACGATCATAAATGACAAACTAGGAGATAGGATGTTGAGTGCATGACCTAACACCTTTTCGAAGAGTAATAGGAATATTATCATAATCAAAAAAGGGAGGTTCAATTGTAGAAGATTCATTACCATATGGGTCAGCTGAGGAGTCTGGAAATAGAGCAGGCAATTGTGATTGACAAGATGGCATCACACAAGAAGACTTTCCATTTTTCCGTCTAGTTCTAGTATAGACTTGCAAGTTAGGCCCTTGCAGCAATTGTGGTAGTTCCTCGATATCACCACCAATGTCATGTATTGCTCTTTCGACAGATATTTGTTCCTCTCTAGATTTTTTCTTTTCCCCATCACCATGATTATAAAGCAATTCCTCCCCCTCACCATAACTATAAGCCTCTCTCATCTCTTCCCACTTATACCCCCCCTGAAGAGATGAGGCGGAGGGAGAGTAAAAAGAATCTATTTCCCAAAATGTAATATCCATAGAAACAAAAAACTTTCTAGAGTGAGTTATAACATTTATAGCCCTTTTAGGTAGGAGAGTACCAATGAAAATACATTTATGGGCTTTAGGGCCGAACTTGCCACCAGTGGGGGGATGGGCATGAACAAAATACACATAACCAAAAACTCTCAGAGGGAGAGTCGTGACGCGAAAACTACAAAGGAGACATTCAATAGGAGTTTTGAAGTATAGAACACTAGATGGCATACAGTTAACAAGATAAGTTGTAGTCAAAGTCGCTTCTCCCAATATATATTTGGGAACATTCATGGTGAACAAAAGAGAGCAAGCAACCTCAGTAAGATGACAATTTTTGCGCTCAGCAACTCCATTTTGTTGTAGAGTGTCAACACCAGTCGTCTGAAAAAGAATGCAATTTTCATCTAGAAAGACCCTAAAATTCCTATCGATATACTCAGTGCCATTGTCACTATGGAGAATTTTGATATTCGCATCAAATTGGGTTCGCACCATCGCATGAAAAGATTTAGAACAAGAAAAGACTTCACTTTTTGACTTAAGTAAATATATCTAAGTAACACGAGAATAACAGTCAATAAAAATGACAAACCACCGATAGCTCTTAAGAGCGGTAACAGGAGAAGGGCCCTAAATATCAAAATGTATAACCATAAAAGGAGAAGCACTCCGTTTATTAATAGATGCATAAAAAGAACGTTTATGTTTTTCAAGCTTACAGATTTCACAAAAAAATTGACTCCGAGAACAATGCTTAATTAAATGAGAAAAAAATTTCTCTAAAATCTCAAAAAATGGATGACTCAATCTACAATTCCACTTATGTAAAATGGAAATAGCTGAACTTGTATCTATTTGTTGAGCTAGACCACATGACATGGGTGGACGAGTTGCAGAATCCAAAAAACAGAGGCCACCATGTGCTTTACCACTGCTAATCATCTTCTCCATATCCAATTCCTAAAAAATACAATAAGTAGGAAAAAAAGTCGCGGAACAATTAGCAAAACGAGTAAGACTACAAACGGACAGAAGGTTAGTAACGAAGTTTGGAATATGAAGAACGGAAGAGAGGGAGAATAGCACACAAAACCTTTCCACAAAAACAGCAAAAACCTAAGGAAAACCTAACTAAAGACACCCAAAACCCATAACTCCACAAAAATCGAAAAAATGCTGCAACTCTAAATCCTAAATGAAAAACTCCAAACCAAACCCCAAAGCCCATAACTCCACAAAAAGCGAAAACAAACCGAAGCAAGATCCCGAAGCCAACCGAAGGACCAACGTCAAAACCTCACGAAAAGCCTCTAAAACCCCAAAGAGATAAAAGCATTGTCCTCCCAATCAGATGTGATGTATCTCCTCTTCTAACTCCGCAAACTTCTTCAAGGCATTCTCCCTCTCCGCAATTTCCTGCTCTTCCTTTTCAATCCATTTCTCCAAATTATAGTTTCTCCCTCCTACGATATTTTAATTCCCACCCGAGCGCCAAATCCAAAGGCTTACTAGAATTCTTGAATAAAGTAAAATTGCTATTCTGAATGTCTCTAGTTGAAAGAGATGAGGAAGGAACCATCATAGCTTTTTTTTTTTTTTTTTTAGGAACTTTGGCTGGCCTTAATCCCAAATTCAGGAATTAAGCCAGTTAATTGAGTAGAAAATTTAATAAAGAACAATAAAGGCAAGTTGAAATATCTATCTATGTACTTCTCTAGTAGTTTTTTGACCTTGTTTACTCCTAGTAGTAAAAGTACATTTTGCTTGTTATTGAACTCAAACTGTATAGTACTGAACATAACATGATACACAAATTTAGAGCCTCGAAATTTCGATAGCCCTGCGCATATGTGGGTTGTTGCTTCATTCTTCTTCATAATGGTTCACGCATATTTCTTTTTAGAAGAAAAATATGAAGTCTATGTGGAAAATGAAGTCAACTGATTGGTTGACTTGACTGTGCTTTTCTTAGCAGCTGCCAGTCCTTTCATGTTGTACTAGATTGTCTTATGGTACTACAGACTTGATAATGAGCCCCCAAACTTGTTGGGGTGCTAGGTTAGATTTTGTAGTAAATTGGACAAGAAAGTGGTAAAGGATGGGTGAGAGGTGTTATAAGGACAAGTTGTGAAAGGCTTTAATTGAATTTTCATTACATCAAAATGAGTACAACAAGGCTCTATTTATAGAGCACTTGTATCATCCTACACTTCTCTAGAATTGTCTAGAGATAAGCACATGTGCATTACAAAAATCTCCTAACTTCTAGATTTTTCTAGCTTTAACCCATGTGCTTAATTACAAGACATCCTTCATGCTTCTTCTAGAATTATCTAGTCCTAACCATACAAATATCTTCTAGTGTAATTATTACTTCTACACGCTTCTAATAATTTTATACTTAGATATTTAAATACTTATTCTACATTATTCTAGAAGATTACAAATTACATTTTTTAACACTCCTCCTTAATTTGTAATCTTCATGATCTCTTGAAACTGAGAGAATTTATCTGCTGCTACTGCTTTGGTCATTATGTCGGCTAGCTGCTCTTTCGTGTTGACAAATTGAAGCTGAATTTCTCCATTCTGCACTAAGTCTCTGATAAAGGGATGTCGGAGCTCAATGTGCTTTGTCCTGCCATGAAAGACTTGATTTTTGCTCATTGCTATGGCGGACATATTATCGCAGTAGATGACTGTAGGTCCTTCTTCTTTATGCTCCATATCAGAAAGTATTCTTCTAAGCCATACAGCTTCACATGCTGCATCTGTTGCTGCAATATATTCTGCTTCTGCAGAAGACAGGGTGATTGTCCTTTGCTTTTTGGAACTCCAAGATATAATTTTAGTTCCCAAGAAAAATACTTGGCTAGATGTGCTCTTTCGATCATCAATTGATCCGGCCCAATCACTATCGGTGTAGCCAATAAGCTTGCAGTCATTTTCTTTTGTGTATCTGATGCCAAATTTCTTCGTCCCTTGGAGTTAACGGAGGATCCGCTTAGCTGCTGCATAATGTAGCTTGCTCGGCCCGTGCATAAATCTCGAGATAAGATTTACAGAATACACAATATCAGGCCTTGTATGAGTGAGATAGTTTAGCGATCCAACCAATCTTCGATAGGCCGTAGCATCGACCTTCTCCGCTCCATCATTTAATTGCAACTTCTCATGTAAAGAGAGTGGAGTAGAGACTGGTTTTCAGTTGCTCATGCGGAATTTCTTTAATAAGTCTTCAAGATATTTTTCTTGAGAGATAAAAATCTCTCCTTTGGATTGCCTTACTTGAATGCCAAGAAAATATCTCATAAGGCCTAGATCTGTCATCTCATATTCCTTCATCATAGCTTTTTAAAATTCATCGAGCATTGCTACATTGGTGCCTGTGTAGATTAAATCATCAACATAAAGGCAAACAATGAGAAAATCTTGCGTGCCTCCTTTTTTGACATATAGGGATGGTTCGCTTTGGCTTCTTTCGAATCCACTTTGACAGAAGTACTTGTCAATATTGCTATTCCAGGCTCGCGGTGCTTGCTTCAAGCCGTAGAGCGCCTTCCGAAGTCGATATACTTTGCCTTCTTTTCCTTTGACTGTATAGCCTTGTGGTTGCTCCACATAAACCTCTTCTTCTAGTTCACCATTGAGAAAGGCAGATTTGACATCCAGCTGATATACTGGAAGCTCGTTTTGTGCGACTAAGGCCAAGACTGCCCGTATTGTCTCCATCCTTGCGACTGGAGCAAAAGTCTCATTAAAGTCTATTCCGGGCTGTTGAGAATAGCCTTTTACCACTAAGCGAGCCTTGTGTTTTTGGATGGATCCATCTTCTTTGTACTTGGTCTTGTAAACCCATTTAAGACCAATTACATCTTTTCCTTTGGGCAAGTCAACGAGCTCCCATGTGTGGTTTTTCTCAATAGTTGCAATTTCTTCATTCATTGCTTTTAACCAAATTTCTTCTTTTGCAGCTTCCTCTATGTGGTTCACAAGTAAAGAAGGCAAAATCACATGAGTCATATATATCCTGTAAGGAACGTACTTTTCTTGTTGGATTGAGATCATCCGATGATGAGCTCTCTGAACTGGTCCGCGGGCTTTGATTTGGACTTGGGTCTGGAGTCAAGGTTTCTCGCTCAAGTCCTGCATCATTAAGCTCAAGAAAATTTGGCTCTTGGAAGGAATTGTCCTCCCACTTCCATACAGCAGTTTCATCAAATATTACATCTTGAGAAACCATAAATTGTTTGGATTATCGAGATGATAACCCTTGGACTCGTCACTATAACCGATGAAAATATATTTTTCTCCTTTTTCGTCAAATTTTTGCCTTTTTTCTAAGGGAACTAATGCATATGCAATGCAACCGAAAATTTTTAGAAAATTTACCTGAGGCTTCTCTTTGTACCACGCCTCATATGGTGTCTTGTTTCGAACTGCCTTAGTGGGAGAACGGTTGAGGATGAAAATAGCAGTGTTGACAGCTTCGGCCCAAAATGAGTTAGGAAGCCCTTTACCTTTAAGTATGCTCCATGCCATCTCTGCAATTGTCCGGTTCTTCCGTTCTGCCACTCCATTTTGTTGAGGTGTTTTCCGGATTGTATGTTGCCTCTTGATTTCTTTTTCCTTGCAATAGTCCATGAATGGAGTGTAGATGAATTCGCCACCACGATCTGTCCGAAGTGTCTTTATTTGTCTTCCGCTTTGTCTCTCCACCAAGGCTTGAAATTTGAGGAACACAGAGAAAGCTTCTGATTTTTTGTCAAGGATGTATAGCCACATCATTCTTGTATAGTCATCAACAAATAAGAGAAAATATCTTTTGCCACCAAGGGATGGTGCTCTGGTAGGGCCAAATATATCAGAATGCACCAATTCCAAAGGCGCTTTAACTCTCCAAGCGAATTTTGGAAATGGGAATATATACACCCTTCACAAACTTTATCAATTTTACCAATGTTTGGTAGCCCTTTTACCATATTTTTCTCCTTTAGCAATCTCATACCCTTGTAATTTAAGTGGCCATATCTTAGATGCCACAGGTATGAGTCATCAATTTTTTCTCCTTTAAGGGCAAAATTTTCATTAAATAACATTATTAACGGAAAAACTTTATGTAGAGACCCGTAAATTTCTTATTTAATTTTAATATTTGTAGTTAAAAAAAATGGTGAAAATGGCTAAATTACGAATGTGGGGTTATTTGTGCAAAGTTTTGACAAAATCAGGGGTGCTAGTGTAATTGTGTGTGTGCGCCGTGTATATGTTACCTGGGGAAAGATTTTTTTTTACTTTTTCCCATTTTCTTTTCATCTCATCTCTCAGTTCTCTCTCTCTCTCTCTCGATCTCTCTCGCTCTCTCAACCAAAAATTCATCTCCAAACCCAAAACCCACAATAATTAACTCCCAAACAATTTTCTACTCGCATTTTGGAGCTCGTATTGCGTTGGACAAAGCTTGGTTCGATGTATTGTTGCTTGAATTGGATTCCAGAAGTTAGGGCTTGCTCCATCTTTTCGATTTCGGTTTGGATACTCGAGGTAGGGAATTCTACCTCTCTTTATATGTTATTTGGGTTCTCTTATGTCCTATTTGAGTATCTCCATGTTTTGTTTGAGCTTGTATTGATTGTGGTTTGGTCTGGACGAAAATCTGTTATCTTATGAAAAATCGCCAAATTCTAGATTCCTACCGGTAGGCCTGTCCTTTCTACCGGTAGAACGTTGTTGCATTGCCAGAAAAATTAGTTTCCTACCGGTAGAGTTTTCCTCCTACCGGTAGGTTGTCTCAAATTTTCCTCGTGCAAAAATGATGGCCTTTCTGTTTTGCATCTGTACCGGTAGGACTTGATCTCTACCGGTAGAAACAATAAAATTTCCAATTCCCTACCGGTATCATTTAATTTTCTACCGGTAGAATTCTTATGAGATGAAATTTCCACTCTGCTGTTTCTAAGTTGTACCGGTAGGTGCCAAATTCCTACCGGTAGGTCACTAGTTAAAAAGTCAGTTTCCCTTCCTACATTGAAGTTCAACTTTTCCCTGTCTTTGGTCTTTCCCATGAGTTAATATGATTATTTTATTGTACTTAATGATGAATTGGACAATCATGCACGTCACATGATCAGTGAGAAATATATATGGGATTTGTTCGAGTTTGTGGAATAATGGCATGATAAATATGAGTTTTTGCACAACATTTGTACGAACGATTCACTTGAGCACATAAACGGCATGTGACAGCTTGACACGGAATATCGAGTAGTTCGAAGGTTGAGTTGAGATAACAAGTTTGGGAACAAAATGGAAAATACGATTGAGTTGATGTGTGAACTATCCACTTAACAATACTATCCCTTTCTCATCCGTACTCTTGCAATTGAAATTTTGGGAACATGTAGGGTGAAATGCGAAACGAGTAAATGTGAAGTAGATGTACGGGGTCATGAGTACCCGGAAAGCGTCGTGGGTATATGGGGCCCTAATCCCGGAATGTGAAGTGGATGTACGGGGTCATGAGTACCCGGAAAGCGTCGTGGGTATATGGGGCCCTAAGACCCAGAAAGTTCTCTCAAGTTCGCTATTGGACGAGTCAATGGAGGAGGGATTATTTAAACTTATATTGGATATCAATGGGAGGCGTGCGGGGTTCCTCGAACCGGAATATAAGTCGTTAAATACAAAAATGTACTAAATGGAAGTTTGAACAGAAAGGAAAGATAAAAGTTGACTAATAGATTGACTATCGATAGAAAAGCTCTCCTTGAGCCTCGGTTTTGCCGATTCGAAGTTGGTTCCCATAGCGACCTCATTTGTCATCTAGAGTTTGATTTCTTTTGTTCTACTCATTCTTTCGTCTCACTCAATTGCATATAGAGTTTGCGTAGACTTTTCTACTGGGCTAGTGTAGCTCAAGCTTTATATTATTTTCAGGTACTAATCCGGAACCATAGCTTGCATTGCTTGACGTGCTTGGAGTGTGGTCACTGCTTTTGAAAGCTAACCAAGAAGTTACTGGTCCATCTCCGCAAATTTCTTTTGAAAGATATATTTGTAACTAAATTGTAATTCTTTTGATTTGGAATATTGTAACCCTTAATCCTCTTTCGGCATTTGATACTTATGTTAATTTGGGGCCGTTGAGCCTATGTAGTAATATTTTGAAAACTTTGTGAGCTTGAAAGGACGGTTATGGGAATGAGAAAACAGTAATATTTTGGGTACTGTACGGATATTGTGAGTATTTTTATTATGGAAATCATTTATAATTATGTTAAAAATTCAAGGCGTGACACTTTATTTGGAGTCATTTTGACTTTTGCCACTTCAAAATTTTTCTTCTTGTCAATAATAATGCACTCATCTTTGTCAAAGTTTAGTGCATATCCTTTTTGGAGTAATTGCCCCACACTTAATAAGTTTTGAGTAAGCCCAGGAACATAAAGGACATCTGAAAATAATTTTTTGTTACCTCCCTTCGTGTAGACAGTGATAACTCCTTTTCCTTTCACATTTTGCAGCTTCCCATCTCCCAACTTTACTTGTGAAGAGATTTTATCATCAAGCTGCACGAACTTTTTACGATCGCCTGTCATATGATTACTGCATCCACTATCCAGATACCAAATGTAATCTGACTCTTGTTGAGCATTCATGCAAGAGAATAGGTGTTCAGCTTCATTTTCTTCTGAAAAATTAGCTTTGTTTTTTTCTTGATTGAACCAGCAATCTCGATCAGAATGATTAGAAACCTTACTCCTCTTGCATTTAAATCTACAATCTTTGGATGCATGATTAGATTTTTTGCAAATAATGCAAGAAGAGTTAGAGTTACCGCAATTAGGATTCCTCTGATTGTCATATCCTTTTCCTTTGTTCCAGGCTTGAAATGCATTTTGGCCTCCACGTCTTTGTCCGTTTATGCCTCCTCCTCGAGATGAACCCTTCTCTTGATCTTCTTGGTTCTTTCCTTCAAAATTGATTTTGCTTTGAAATACTTGCTCCAAGGATTGATTTGTGAACCTGCTCATTCTTTGTTCATGAGCCTCGAGAGAACTCATTAGTTCATGTCGAGTAAGTTTAGACAAATCCTTGGATTCTTCAATAGCGGCTACAACATGATCAAACTTTGGAGGCAAACTCCTAAGAACCTTTTCGACGATTCTTTTATCCGGAAGGGTATCTCCATAATTTCGAATTTGATTGATAATTCCAGCAACTCGGGAAAAGAACGTTTGAATGGATTCATTTTCCTTCATTTCTAGATTATCAAAGTCTCTCCATAGTGTTTGAAGTTTAATGGAGATAACCTTATCATAACCTTGATATTCAATTTTTAATATCTCCCATGCTTCTTTTGAAGTTTCTGCACCCATAATTCTTGGAAAGATAGATTTGCTTACCCCACGTTGAATGTTGAGGAGAGCCAAAGCATCTCTCTTCTTGTTCTCCTTGAACTTCTTCTTCCTTGCTTCCGTCCAAGTTGCTTCTTCTTCGGCATTTGCCGGTGCCTCGTATCCGCTTTCAACAAGATCCCTTTCAACAAGATCCCACAATTCTTGTGAGACAAATAAAGTTTGCATTTGGATGCTCCAATAGTCATAGCTCTCTCCCTCAAATATAGGGATGAGATTTTGTGCATAGTTGAAAGTGGAAGAGTTGGGCTCCATGGTGGTTGAAAGAAGGACAAGAATGGATCGGTTATGCCTGCTCTGATACCAACAGTGTTGGGGTGCTAGGTTAGATTTTGTAGTAAACTGGACAAGAGAGTGGTAAAGGATGGGTGAGAGGTATTATAAGGACAAGTTGTGAAAGGCTTTAATTGGATTTTCATTACATCAAAATGAGTACAACAAGGCTCTATTTATAGAGCACTTGTATCATCCTACACTTCTCTAGAATTGTCTAGAGATAAGCACATGTGCATTACAAAAATCTCATAACTTCTAGATTTTTCTAGCTTTAACCCATGTGCTTAATTACAAGACATCCTTCATGCTTCTTCTAGAATTATCTAGTCCTAACCATACAAATATCTTCTAGTGTAATTATTACTTCTACACACTTCTAATAATTTTATACTTAGATATTTAAATACTTATTCTACATTATTCTAGAAGATTACAAATTACATTTTTTAACAAAACTAGCTTTCATCCCTCTTTCCTTGGCCTTGCTTTTTTAACCATTCACTTTCTTCGCAGCTTCATCCACAGCCATCTTTTCAACCTCACTTTCCTACCTCTTTCTTCGTTCCTTTTTCTCTTGTGCTTTTTACACGGTTTTGTTTTTCAACTACTCGTTTTTTTTAGATCATCAATTCATCTACGGAAGCTGTTAATGCCACGCACGGGGCATTTTGTTGCTGCCGCGGCACTTTAATTACGGGTACCGGTAAAATGGCTCAAGTGCTCTCCCTAGCAATCAAAATTGTTTTGACTACTCCTTTCTTTTCTTTTTTGTGGTAAATGTCCAAATTTTTTTATTTTTAATTTTGACTTCTCCTTTGTCATTTAGCTTTCCAAAAATGCCTCTTTATATCTTTTCCATTAATGATTTACCAAAATCCTTTGTTTCTACAAAAAGAAAAAAGAAAATAAAGACTCTTTAAAACACTACCTTCGGCATCAACCAAAAAATAAAAACCTCTGACTTCTAAATACAATAATCCTCGTCTCACTATGTTTCTTTATCACATTAAAGTTACTTTTGTTTTGTTACATGCCTAAGGTCATAATAGTCGAACATGTCCCAGAAACTATGGCACAAATGAGTTTAACGCAACTTTTTTTCTTTGTCTTGCTTTTTTTTTGGGAGGATTGATAAAGCACCTTTACTGGTTATCTGAAGCTTCATGGAATGCATTTTTAATTGTGCATGGGCGAATATTTATTTTGATTTTGAATGGTTGTGGTTATGTCTTGCTAATGGACCAGGAAAGGATAACTTAACTAGCTTAACATTTTTAGTGACTTAGTAGCATAGGCGGAGTTTTTTTTTTCCTTTCGATCATAGGAGTTAAAAATGGAGAAACCATTATGCCCAGATAGATATTTGGGAAATTCTTCGTAATTCTAATTTTTTTTATCAAGTCAACTGCGTTTTATAAAGAAAGGATTTTGGGTGGCGTTATGAGATAATGGGATTTTATAACGAGGATTTGTGCAATGTACACGGAAAGTTACTAAGGGGCATTTTAGGAAAACTAAATGACAAACGAGAAGTCAAAACAATTTTGATTGCTAGGGAGGGCAATTGAGCCATTTGACTATTACCTATAATTAAAGTGCCGTGGCAGCAACGAAATGCCCCGTGTCTACTCATGTTAGACTTAATATTTTTAGCACTGCAAGGGGCATGTATGATATCTTGGTCCTAGATTCCATTTCTCTCTCTTGAGTTTCGTTCAACGGCTGCCATAACGTCCCAAGAAGCCTCTTCTTCAACTTCACCTTGTAGTTACCATGTGTTTTTGAGCTTCCGAGTGGAAGACATTCGAAAGTCTTTCATTGACCACCTCTACACATGCATTGGACCATGCCGGATTTCGCACCTTCAAAGATGATGATGGAATTGAAAAGGGAGAAAAGATCAAGCCAAAATTGCAAAAAGCAATTAGAGAGTCGAGGATGTCAATAGTTGTCTTGTCCAAGAACTATGCATCTTCAAGTTGGTGCCTTGATGAGCTTGTGATGATCCTCAAATGCAGGAGTACCTCTGGACATGTAGTTCTTCCTGTTTTCTATGACGTGGATCCATCCCAAGTGAGGAAGCAAATGGAAAGTTTCGAAGAAGTATTTACACGACATGAAGGGAAAATTGAAGCAGAAAGTGGTGAAAGGAGCACGGAATGGATGAACAAGGTGGAAGAATGGAGGGCCGCGCTAAGAGAAGTTGTTGATTTAATTGGGATGAACTTACGAAATAGAGCTGATGGGTAATTTCCTTCCAAGTCTTTTTTCTTAATTACTAGTCTAGCATATGTTTTATGAGTTTTGGATGATATTGAATCATGCCAGGACCTTTTTTTTAATTGAAGTTTCCCCTTTTCTGAGATGGTAATTGTTAGACTTGTACCACATGTCTCATATATTGGAGCAACTCATACTTGGTTAATATATTCATAGTGGTCAAATCGAGAATCGAAATTGTTTATTTTTGAATCGTGAATCGAATCGAATCGTGAATCGCTCTAATTCGGTCATGACTTCCATAATGCATAGAAACCTATGCTTATTGATTATAGTAAGTAGATAACAACAATATATTCTGCAAATGAAAGATTCAGGCCTAAATCAATAAAAACCTTCATCTAAATGATGATTTGATAATAACGTCAAGTATTAGATAAGCTGCTTCTATTACAGCTACCAAGAGATGATGATTCGTAAATCCTACTTATGGTTCTTTTTGTGCAAAAGAGTTATAAGCACAAAACAAACCATTAGAAGGTCTATAGGGCTGTTATATTCCTTTATCTTCCTCATTTTTTATTCACTCTCGTAATAAATCTCATTTTCTTATTATCTATCCATATAACATAGACAAAAAATGACATATAACAATACTAATGTCCTAAAAAAAATATTTTGAAACTTTTTCAAACAACAAAAGAAGCAAAACAAAAGTAAAAAATGAATTTTAGAAATTTTAAGTGAATCAAACGATTCACCGATTCACTTACTATTCAAAGCTATTTCTGATTCAGTCAACCTATTCGTATCGATTACCCACCGAATCGTACAATTCTGACAACTAAGATATATTCTAGAGGTTATTTCCACCAATTGCCAATTAGTTTTAGGTTGAAACCTCCAAGAAATCTAACATGAAATTAGATCTATGTCCTGGGTGACCTCACCTCTCGTGGGAAAGTCTTTGTCATCTCTGTTGCCCGAGTCAATCGTCAGCACCTAGTCTCCTAGTTTGTGACCTCCACGTGTGCCTCCACATGAGGGGGAGTGTTAGACTTTGTCCCACATGTCTTGTTTAAGCCACTCAAGCATGGTTAATATATTCTAGGGTTTACTCCACCTATTGCTAATTGGTTTTAAATTGAAACCCTCCAAGAAATCTAACCTAGATTTCATAAGCAAATGATATCCACAAGATTTTCTGGATGAAATTGTTTCATGCCATTACCTTTTGGGTTGAAGTTTTTCATTTTTGAGATGGAGGTTTTATATGAAAATGAAATCCATGGGATTTGCTGGGTGTATTGGTTTCATGCCAGGACCTTTTCAGTTGGTGTTCATTGTTTTTTTTTAATAAATCTCCATTATATCATTGTTGAGATGGAGGTTTTATAAGCCAACAAAATGCCCAGACGACCTTTTTATTCCTTTTGATGTGAAGCTATGTGATTATCTCCCTCCGTCTTTTGTACTAATTATATCATATATGCTACCATTTGTAGTTTCAAAAGTACACTTAGAAAGTCTGTTAGAGGTTTTCCCATGTCTTAACAAACTGGACTACATTGGAAAAATTGTGAAAGCTCGAGCGTTGTGAGGGTCACGTTGGAGTCTGAAGCAAAGCTGGAGAAGCTATCTTTTCGTTTATGTTGAAGATTCTCCCATTTCAAGCTATTTGAAATTGTTATGCTTAGGGGTCGTTCGGCTAAATAAGTCAAGTGCTTTATTTTTTTGGTCCTTATTCAAATTTTTTTCGCATTTGTTAGTTTTTTGTCAATTTTTTGGAGATTATTACTTTTTCATGACAAGATGAATCTAAAAAGTAAAAAATTACGTTCGAAATCCATTTTTTTTTTGCGAAAATGATATGTATACCGACCGTGTGTAGGGAAATCGTACCGACCGGCCGCGCCGGGCCGTCTCCGGCCACCGGACGGCCGATCCGAGCCGTCCAAAAATTCTAAAAAAAAAAAACGAGGGGCCCACGCGGGAATCAACGGCATCCGATGTGTCTATAGTGCTTGATATAAACACCCATTTTTCGTGTATATATACACACATGTATATATACACGAAAAATGGGTGTTTAGATCAAGCACCATAGACACATCAGATTCCGTTGATTCCCGCTTAGGTCCCTCGGTTTTTTTTTTTAGAATTTTTGGACGGCTCGGATCGGCCGTCCGGTGGCCGGAGACGGCCCGGCAAGGCCGGTCGGTACGATTTCCCTACAAATTTCGTCGGTACACATAGCATTACTCTTTTTTTTAATAAAGACAAAAAAATTGGCTTATTGGCTTATTTTTATCTTTATTCAAAAAAAATTAGGTTTCGATCGTAAATTTTTACTTTTTAGATTCCTTTTGTTATGACGAAACAATAATTCCCAAAAAATTAGCTGCTAGTTGATTATTTTCTCTTGCTGTTTTTTTTTTTTTTGGGAAGCATTATTGGAATACCCTTTTACCACCCTAAGCTTCATACCACTCGGCATAGGAAATAAGAGAAGCCATATTTTTAGGGATCATGGCATATTGGGCATGCATTTCTTTTTCTCTTTTCAAACTCAAATGCATTGTCGCGTAGGCATTCTTTTAATTAAAACGGGTTATTGTCCCAACTTTTTGCCAATTTTGTTTCTGTGCCTCATGTGATGGTGATGATTCTTATGCACAAGATTTGATTGCCAAACTGTTCTCAAATTCATTAAATTCCAGACCAAACCACCGCCCAGATAAATTAACGGAATTCGCTAACTAAAGGTTCACCCGGAATGATTAAACGCCCATATCGAAGAGTTTCGACTATGTCAATGATATCAGAACCAACAGCATAGACTTGTGTATTTTCTTGATATGAAGACGCATTTCCAGGTAGAGCAACTCCGTAGCGAAAGATTTCTTCTGATACTTCTTCACTGGTTGATGGAGTTCGTTCCGTGTTCTTCTTTGCTTTCTCCACGTCATACACAAGGCGGACTCCTACCTCCTTCACCTGAAATGCTTCTACTGCAAAGGCCGAAATATTCATTTCATCACCACCTTCTACCTGATTATCAAACTTCCAATAGCTTAACCAAAGAATATCATCATCCAATGGCATGGCATAAACTAGCGGGCAATGGCTCCAAATCAATCCCTTGGTGGTATTATTGACGACAGCATTCAAGTACCAACCACTAGCAACATATCTATGTAGGTTACGAGAACGTGCATACACAATGGACACACTCAAGCCTCGGATTCTGATATTATACCGTGGCACAGTAAAAGATAATGACGTTCCTTTATTTGTAGGATTGTACCGCCCTTGAACGTTGCTCACCGGAAGATAAGTGTAGAATACATGTTCTTCATGACATCCCTGTGCCACAAAAATGCAAAAGTTAGGCAATTACCGAAAGAGCGAGAGAAAGAGTGTGTGGGGGGGGGTGGGGTGAGACCTGTAGAGAGGGGAACCGAATGCCAGAGAAGGGCACAAAAAGTTCAACTTCGAGGTTTGGCATGGATCCCAAATAGAACAAGCCCAAATTACCTATTATCTCTTTATCAACATCTCCTAGGGGTTCCAACTTGTATTTACCGGAAAACTCTACCAGCATGGAACTAGAACCATAGCAGTTATCGTTTCCTGACCTTGGATGATCTACATTCAAAAAAGGTGATTGGAGTGCTATCTTCTCCAAGGAACTGCAATCTATGAATTTCAAATATTCTAAATCCTGCAGCACTGCTACAAGTGACCGGAGCCTTGTGCACCTGTTTACGTGAAGGGTTTTGAGCCCAGTAAGACCTCCGATGCAATCTGGGAGGCTAATAATAGGATTATTGCTCAGGTCTAATTCCCGCAACAAGGATAGGTTGCTCAGATCTGTAGGGAAAGCATCATCTGATAGATTGCAGTTCTCAAGATTCAGTTTAACTAAGAACCGAGGCAAAGAAGATGCCCACGAAGTATCTGGATTTCTTTTCGGCTTCAATGGCAAAAGCCAAACGAACGAATACCAGGCTTTGACATCCTGAATTGTAGCGGGTGATCGAGTTATGCCAGTAACATTTTCGGCTCGTAGCACTGTTAGAGAATCCATATTCACCATCTCAGCTGGCAAATTCTCAAGATTTGGGCAACCAGAGATTTCAAGTGTTTCCAAAGATTTTAGCATACCAATACTCCTTGGAAGCTTCCTCAGATTGCTGCAATCTTTTAAATTTAACAAATCAAGTCTTGCCAAGTGTCCAATGGATTCGTGAATCTCGACCAACCTTGTACAATCTTCAAGAATCAGTTTTTCAAGATTGGGAAGTACTCTGAAGTTGGGAATTCTTGCAAGGCTATGGGAGTGACTGAGATTAAGGATTTTCAGTAACTCGAGAGACTGACAAACACGAAAAGAAAATGTCAGATTGTAATGCTTCTGTCAATTTCCCTGCACAATAAGACGAGAGAAAAATGACAATGCAATGTACCTTAGTTCTGCCCGGAAAATGCTTCAGGCTGCTATAAGGCATCTCAAGAGCTACCAGGGCCTCCAAGGGGAAATAACTTGGTATGTATTCAAATGGGAAGCCATGCCAACACAGCCATCTTATTCTTTTCGGAAAATTTTGGTAACTTCCAGTTATTCGTACATGACCGAGCTGCAGAAGTTTTAGATTATCTAATTTTGCAAATGCATTAGTTTCCAAAGCTATCTGACTTGAATCTACTGGAGCAATGCCAACTGAGTTCAGGGAGAAGATGCCCAAACAATATCTCTCAAGGAAATTCACTACATTTGACAATAATGAGTTGTCAAAGAATTCTTCCACACTGCTTATTCTATTGAATCCAGACACTGTCGTAGCAGATTTATCTTCCTTCAATAAACTCATATCAAGAATGAGTCCTTCAATTTTTCTCGTGCCCTGTCAAAATAATGGGGAGAGGGGTTTGTGAACATTGATAAGTAAAAAGCATAGCAACACTTATACTGTTATACGTAAAACTACAAAATGTACGTGAGGAGCACCCAAAATTCTTACAGTATTATGTCTTAGAACATTAAAGGAATCTTTATGATTGCACAATCTGCTACGTTCTCCGGGCTCATTGGGTGATTCTTGACGGACTATTTCTCTTCCCATTTCTTGAAGCAAATGATGCATCACCACCTTATTGGAATCATCAACTGTTAATAAACATCGGTCAGTGAGATTTTGAATCCCTACCACTGTGTAAAATTCACATCCATCCATGATTGTAATTGTACGGTCCTTATCGCTCCCGACAAAGAAACAAGCAAGATGGAGGAATAAACTTCGGTCATGATCATCTTGTAAACAATCATAGCTGATTTTGAGTTTTGCAAGGATTTCGCTATTAGGAATTGCTTTCAATTTTTCTAACTGACTTTTCCATACTCCGATGCTTTTTCCAAATAGAGAAGACCCCAGAACTTTGATAGCCAATGGAAGCCCTTCACAATGTTGGACCACCAACTTTGAGGTGTCCGCATAGTCATCAATGGGATGGCTTTGTCCAAAGGCATGCAAACTGAAGAGCTCAAGGGACTCATCAAAATCCAATTTTGTTAGCCTGTGCACCTTCAGCCTTCACAAGCTCTTAGCAAGTGCTCATGCCGGGTGGTTATGACGATTTTATTCCCTGGACAAAGCCAATCATGCATTCCAAGCAATGCATATAACTGGTCTGGCTTATCAACATCATCAAGAATCACAAGAACCCTTTTGAAACGTAAGGCATCTTTAATCTTGAGAATACCTTCATCAACATTGCATATCTTCTCCTTCCTTCCCTTTAAAATATTTGAAACAAGTTGTCGTTGTAAATGAAGTAAGCCATCCTGTTGTTCTGAAATTTCTCTTACGTTTGCAAGGAAACTGCTACCTTCAAATCTTGAGAAGTTTGAGTTATATAGGAACTTGGCGATGGTAGTCTTCCCTATTCCACCCATCCCACAAATTGCAGCTACACCAACATCAGCCGATCCATCTTCCAACCAAACCTGAATTTCTTTGGCACGAGAATGTAGTCCAATCACATAGGGGCCGATGTCCAAGATTGCACGACTTAATTTGTCTCCAACT
>BPLS01029370.1:0-10979 GCA_019656275.1 Rhododendron kiyosumense | reverse complement strand
GAGGGTAGGGATGTCAACGAGGGCTTTGTGGAATTATCTCAAAAAGGGGAGAGTAGGGATGTCTTTTCGTATGGCTAAGAGAACAAAATGAGAAAATGAGAATGGAAAAAGCTCCTCCTGAGCTCTTTCTGGCTTTTGTTTTAGAAACCTCAAAATGGAAAGCCCATTTTTTGGAAAACACATTTTAGTACCTTCAGCCAAACAACCAAAACACAAAAATGAGAATATGGGCCATCGAAACACCCCTTGAAGAGGATCCATTTCTATTTCTGAGAACAAATATTGGTTAAATGTATTCCATTCCCAAAGGGTTGACCTAGTGATCAAAGCATGAGATTTAAGAGTTTGCTTTCTCTTAAGGTTTCAAGTTCGAAATCTTTCAAGTGATATCAAATCTTTTGGGGCCAATTTATATAGAATTTTGAGCTCTACTTTGACTTTAAATTGGACCCTTGCAATTAAACATTAGGATTAGTTTCCAAAATTGGTTGAGGTGCGCATAACGAACACCTGAATTATTAAAAAAAAATTGTTGAATGCATTACATAAGACGGATAACGTCCATAGTGTCGGCAATTGATGCAACCTTAAAAGAGGGTTGACATAAGGTGGGGACCCCGTGGGACTGTGGGAGTGAGGGCGAGAGAATTGCTGGTGGAAAAACGACGCAAGTTTTCCCACAGTCGAAGGCATTATTGACCCACGAGATTGGGTGTTCCCCTTTCTCAAAAAAGAACTTTTTGGAAAAAGAGGGTAATTTCAAACTCAAATATAACGAAAATAAAAAATTATTTTTCAATTTTTTTTGCACCGTTTAAAAGATCTCAATGAGATCTATCAAACAAGATCCATATTGATAGAAAAATTATTTGTGTAAATGTATAATTTTTGAGCTTGAAATTACCTTCTTTTTTCAAAAAGTTCTTTTTTGAAAAAGCGGAACACCGACCCCTCCCCTTCCTCTCATCATCAAGACATAATTTCTAGTTCCGTTAAGATGTCTTTAATTTGAGTCATTTTCAATCGCCAAGAAACCAGCCCGACCCGCGATTGGAAATAATCTTTGGATAAGAACCTCTAGTGTGGAGGTAGACGTTATTCGATCTTTTGATGGCAACTCTTTGCTAATTGATCACTTACATTGTTTACTCCAAGGAATCCGGCGGGTCCAAAGCATTGACATTTGACTGATGAGGCTAAGATACCTTCCCCTCCTCGCGTAATGAACGCGACTTTTTAGTTTCGACTTTTGATTTATTTTTGCACTGAGAAATCAGCTTAATTGACCCGAGATTAAAAATGATGCAAACAGAAGAATACCAACAAGGTTGAGTTGTTCACATCATAATTTACAATTGTGGAGTGGAGATTTCAAAAAGGGACGAAATGGTGTTTTTACAATTGTGGAGTATTAAATCTTTCTAATGGTTAGGATGACATAGTCTGTTGTTGACCCGGTGGTTCAAGCCTGAGATTCAAGGATTTGTTCATTCATAGGTTAAGATGAGTGTAAACTAATCCGAATACCTAGTTTTTTTTTTATAATGGAGGAACAACTCTACAGCCAAGTCATTATATGGACTTGATTGCACAACCCAAATCTCGAGGAGAGCTAATGCCACCATATCAGTCATAACACCCCACTTATTTCAAGGTACTTACCTGATGAAAAATCGAATCCCAAACCTTTACTCTCAAAACTTGAGCATCTGCCCCGAACCACTGGGATGGTGTATTCACTTACATGTAAGCGGCTGTTGAATCTTTTTCTAAAATAAGTTAAATAACATTTCAAATTCTTTTTAATTAAGGGAGAAATATATTGAAAAATGATAATGTTAAAACCGTTTTTGTTGGTGCCAAAACTCTAGTGCACAAAAAATTTATACCATTTGTAATGTATAAAACTTTAATGCACTAAAATTTTGATATCAACAAAAACAGTTTTGACATTATCATTTTCCAAAATATTTTATTTGCTGTGAGAGAGTGTCGGTACCAACACAAAAGATCACCAGAGAGAGAGAGAGAGAGAGAGAGAGAGTCAGAGTCTCATGGCAAGTTGGCAACCATACAAGTCAAAAGTCTCCGCATATTAATTTTTCAGTCTCCAGAACAAACACCCTACTCATTTATATCCCGTTTCGGCTTTTTGAGAGGGAAATGATATTGCCACACCATTTTTTGATAATGCTACATCCTGTAAGTGTATTTTTGCATAAAAAAATACACTTGCAGGGTGTGGCATTATCAAAAAAGGGTGTGGCAAAATCACTACCCTTTTGAAAAATAAACTTTTAGAAAATGAAGACAATTTTAAATTCAAAAATCATATATTTACGCAAATAATTTTTCTATCAATATGAATTTTGTTTGATAAATCTCATTGAGATCTTTTAAACGATGTTAAAAAATTAAAAAGCATCTTTTATTTTTAATATATTTAAACTTAAAATTATCTTTTTTTAAAATAAAATTTAAAAATAAAAAGCGAAACGGCATCTTTAGTCATTTCCCCACTTCTCATTCCCTTCCCACCCCACCCCACCTCTCCTTCCTCCCGACAACTCAGAAAGAAAATACTCTAAAAGTTACACTAGCAATACCACGAATCAAGGACCGGAGTAAAGGAGGGAAGAATCTCAATTTCTGCCGGTCCATTTTTGCCATTGATTTCCAATCAAGTCCCTTGGTGGAGGAGGCGGTAGTGTAATGGCCGGGGGCAGTATCGTCTTTTCGCCTGTTCTATGTGGGTCCTTGACACTGTTTGACCATTTTACCAATTTACTAAATTGGGTTTTCGGACTTTTTGACTATTCCATTTGTGTCCCAAGTTTTTTGCCTTGTTTTTGTCCTTTAGTGTCTGGGATTTCTAATTTTCAGTAGGGGTGTTTTAGTCTTTTCGTCTAAACCCTGCAGCAGACAGCTGTCCTTGTCTCCTTGACTGTTGTTTGCTTCTCTCTCTCTGTCTCTCCCTCGACCGATCTGAAGCCATTCGATCTGTAGAAGCCGTGCACATCTCTCTCTCTCTCTCTCTCTCTCTCTCTCTCCACCGTCGTTGTTCAACTCCTCTCTCTCTCTCTCTCTCTCTCTCTCTCCATAATTTGAAGCAACGAGACTCGTCTCTCGCTCCATCATTTGAAGCTAGGAGATTCATCTATCTACTTGAGATCAACTTGATCTCTGCTTAAGGTCTGAAGACGTCCGACAAGCTCCGGACCGAGGTCGACCGACTAGGAGGCAAAAACCCATATTCTGAGTCACCCTGGATGGAACAAGGACCGTCTGCTTCCTCCTCAATGTTGCATCCGCATCTGTCGGCGCTATTGGGACTATGATTCGGATTCGCTGCATCTCACCCGGCAAGAGTACGTATACGTACATGCATAATTATGATATTTTTCTTGAAGTTACTATCGATTTATTCCTTCTGGAGACTGTTTGATATGGTAAATAATTAGATTTTGGTTCCGTATTGGAGTAGTTGTTCTAGATTCTGTCTTTCGATTTGGCATTTAGGGTTTAATTTGTATAGCCAAATCGGAAACTGAAATCAGATTAGAAGTGGGTTTTCTTCTATAATTATCATTTATAGAAACTTAAGAAATTTGGGGTTTGTTTTGGTTTTGGACGTATTTGATTTGTTGTGGATGCCCTGTCTTGCGTCGGCTGTTGGAAAGGATAGCCGGTAGAGGACCATCAACGACGGACTCGTGCGTCGGAGCTTGATCCTACTGTACACGTAGTTGAGATCTAGCTGATTTTCTGACCTAGATATTCACAGACTGGTTATGATGACGGAGACCATGGCTAGCTCCTGGACGAGGAGGGCCACTGGAGATTGTGGCTGAGACAACTGACAAATTTCGTGGCCAAAAGTATACTTTTATCCCCCTGTGATTAGATGAGGTATGACTTATTTTGCTTGATTGTTTGAATTTATCTCTTATATTTGTCACGACTCACAAATCTTCTGTTTCTGGTCTGTATATTCATGATGAAACCTCTTCTTTTTTATCAATCTGAGATATCAGAATTCCGAGTTGTTTACCGATTAGTAGGGATAGCCTCTAAAGTTAGGGAAACTGAAATTAGTTCATCCTATCCCAATTAGTAAAATCAGTAGGGATAGTTGAGATCTAAACTGAAATTAGTTCATCATACAAAATGTCATGACTATCCCACGTTCATCGGTTCATCCTCATGCAAATTTTGTGCCTTTTTCCACATCCAGATTGTCCCATACAGATGGTGCTAAATTAATAACCAATGATATGGTTCAAGGGTAGTTAATGTTTGGTCCTTTGTTCAGGCACTTAAAGTTGCCAAAAAAATTGGAGGCGGTGTCTGCTAATTGATTCTAACCCCACTGGTAATTCAAATCTCAATGAAAAGTAAGTCCATTTAATTCAATTTATTTGTTCATGTATAGATACATCTATAGACTATAAGTATATATACAAACCGGACGACGACAATGTCTTGGGTCATTTGGGTTGGTTTTGGACTCTTGCCCATCTTTTTATATAAATAGGTTATTTTTATTTTGGTTTTGGTTTTGTTTGTTTGTTTCAGCATCGTTTGAACACATTGTTTGATAACATCATGTGTCCCATCTACCCTCATCAATGAACATTATATGTTTCAGTTTGCCTTTGTGAATCAGGTTAGTGTAATGTTGAATGTTCTTCTGATATTCGTTTATTCTTTAGGTTGTAAAAAATTATGCAAGATATTTAAAAAGTTTTCTTTTAATGTAGGCATTTACCAGGCATTTTGAAGGATTGATGTCAAATAGAGATGTTGTTGACATATATTTTTACATGCGGCAAAGAGAATGGATTGTTCCTATTATAGATGATCAATTTCATGTTGCTCTTCTTGATCAGTTCCTGAAATCCTTGCGTTTGGCTGAATTGGATTTAGTTTTTGTTAGTGTTGTGGAACCAGGACTTGTAAAGGTTGTTTCTGGTAGAGATGGAGCACAGAAGATTTATGAGTGGTTGTAATGTGTGAACAAACAATTTGTATAATGGGATTGTTCTCAGCAGTATCTATTTTCCAAGTGTAGAAGCAACCAATGTACAAATAGCTGCTATGCTATTTTTGTTAATTACTAATGTGCTAGCTGCGAATTGTACAAGTTTGCTTATGTGCTGGGTTGTAGTAATTGTATGTGCCTTCAACTTCAAATATATGGAACCAATGCATGGAACATGCTCCCATTTTAAAGGAAAGGCGCACACTTATCCTTTTTAATCTTTTATTTTTCGTTGCGTTTGTCAAATTCTTGACTCCCAGCTACTGTAACTGGGATCTTGTTTCTTAAACTTCTGTGGTTCAATTTGAAGTATGTAGTTGATCACTTGTTTCTAGGGGTAATAATAGTGCTGTGCTTCTTTATGTTCCTTTTCTTTGATTACAAATTCCTTGGTTTGAAAATTTAGTGAAAACAATTCTTAGATTAGTTTTACAATTTTAGCAAAATATTTTGGAAACCTATAATTTCGGTTAGCCCCGGAAAAACAAACCGAGCAATCCCTCAGCAAAAAACTAATCAACTGAAATTGTAAAACTAATCCACTTTCAAATAAGTGGTTTTTCAATGCTTGTATTTGGTCCTGTTTCATCCACTTTCAGCTGTTATTGGGTGGTGGGTTGTGTAAATTCTTGATTTTTTTGTTGGGGGCTTCAGTTCAGTGCTTCTTTGATCCAATCTAAGTCAAGGCGCATCAGTGATTAGTTTTGTCCGTGGGGAATCGTGGAGGAACCAACCCAAGATGTGGTGGCGGTCGGCTGACTACCGGCTCCCAAAAAAGATAATCTGTAATTTTCCTTGTTTTACAACAATCTCCAAAAAGAACCCAAATAAGCTAAAAAATTAAACAATAAAAGCTAAACACATTTAATTATTAGACCAACGAACATGACCGAACGTGCGTAGCACGTAGCTAACAACCTAGTTATAAATAATATGAGAGAGGGTTCCATATCGAGAGAGTTAAATTCAGTCGATTCCACTTTCAAATGATTTTAAAGTGTATGAAGCTGGTGCCAAACCGATTTAGTTCGAACTTTTCAAAATCAAAACCGCCTAGACCAATTAATCATATGTTAAAAAACCGATCGAAACCCTCCGTTTAAATTCGGTTAAGGCAATTTGAGCAGTTTAATCGATCTCTCTTTTTTTCCTTCTTTTTTCAATAAGATAAGAAAATCAGTAGTCCTTACATCCCTATGTTTCAGTTCACATATGGTAAAAAACAAGCTAAAGAGAGAAAATAAAGTGGAAGTTTGTTGAGGGTCTCTCTCTCTCTCTCTCTCTCTCTCTCTCTCTCTTAATGATCCAATGATAAATGAGCATATTCGGTATGTTGTTACTTTATGCTGCAACCATTAAATGAAGAGTGTGTGTCGTTACTTTGGACACAGGGCATTGAAGAACAAAGGGAGTAAAAGAACCGGGAATCCAAAGATGGAGATCAAGTAAACCCAACAACCTCTGAAAATATCTAATATTGACAACTGGAAATGTCAGATCAGAGGAGTGGATAGAAGCTTCACCAATGTGTCTAAGCCTAGTTTTTGATTCCTAAACCTTTATACTAGGGTTGCGTGTACAATAATTGTTGTCATCATGCTTTGTTTGGTTAAGAATTTAGTTTAGTTTAGTTTTGGTAGTAGGTGAAGAGAGAAATAGGATAATGATTGAAGAGAGGGGTAATGATTTGAGAGAAATGAGAAAGTAATAATTGGAGAAATAGAGTAATGATTGGAAAAAGAAGTAGGGTAATGATTGAAAAATTAAACTAAAATGTGAACCGAACACAGTTCATGTAACTCACTTTTTTTTTGCTCAATATGCTTTTCTTTTGTCATTTTCTTTCGGTTTTTTTTTTTTTTTTTTGTCATATAAAATTGCACATAACTCTCATACTTTTTCATCAAGGGAGAGAGATGAGGAGGTAAATCTTATAAGCAAGGGTATTATTGCATTGTTTTTAAAGTGCGATCTACACTAGTTAGCTCGTTCTCATAAGTCACAACAATCTCAATCTATTTGACATTCAGAACAAAGTATGATAACACTGGACTTTTTTCCAATGTACCAAAAAATTGGACTTTTATCCATGATTGATTTATACTTTTTCTTATCTAGCTCCCTCGTTGAAATGAACGATTTAATGTAAATATTATAACTAATTGGAATTGATATTCGTGCTCCAAGATTTACTGCAGGCGCTCCACCTTTTTGTTTTTACACTATGATGTTGCTGGCAACATCACAATGTAAAAACAAATATACACTGATGTTGCCAGCAACATCACAGTATAAAAACAAAAAGGTGGAGCGCCTGCAGTAAATCTTAGAGCACGAAAAGATTTGTAGAAATTCAGAAAAAAACAATAAAAAAGAAGATGCAGGCATCAAAAACTTGCTTGTCCAAAGGGTTTGCTATTGAAACTTGCCATGCACTCGATCAATTCTGTGTCGAGTTCAATTATTTCAGCTATGGTGCTATTACGTTTAAGGAATCTCAATTTAGAACTTACCCAGAATAAGATGGCATTTTCGCTAAGCTAAAAGTAATGAATGTATAATGGAAACAAGTCGTAATAAGTACACATAGTCATAGCTACCTCACTATCATGCAGGACGGATCCAGGAATATAGCCTAGTGGGAGCACCTTGTTAATTATAATGGCGAAAGTTCATTTTTTTAAGTCAACCACAGTAAAATAGTACAAAATTAAGATATGCATTACTGACTACAAAAGTTTATAACACGTACTTTAAATTAAATTGGGTTAAATGAGCACAAAATCTATAAAAAAAAAAAATTTAAAATATGTTTTAAATGAACATCAACAAATTTTACAATGATCGAATTAGTTTTGTTAATAACTTTATCGTAAAATATTTATCCAGACAGTTAATAATAAAAGAGAATCAAGAATGAATATCTCCAAATAGACAAATAGCTCATGAAACAAAAAGTATAAATGTACTATATGATGAAATTCAAGCATAAACTAATACTAAATGTGTATTTTCGAGATATATGCAAATGTGTATAAACATATTTTAGCATATTTTCATAATTATGCTAATTTAGAAAAAAATATCAAAAAATATATTTTAATTTCGAGTGGGGGCACGTGCCTCCGTGTACATCCGCCACTGCTATCATATGCGTTACCCCTATGCTAGGGCCCATTGGCCTCATGTGATCCTAATTGATAACAGTCCGTCACAAACAAACAAAAAGAAATTGTCAATATTCGAATCAAAAGATAAATTATTTTCATGTATAGTTTTAAGAATTTTATGAGCCAAATTTGGATCTCAATTAATTTTTTAAGTTAGTTCAAAAATTAAAGCACCTCATCATTTTATTAAAAAAGCAACACAATTTTTCATGATGGACCGTCAACTCGGACCAGAGCGTTCGGGTAAAAGTTAATTAGTACGTAGTTTTTTTCTTGATAATTAATCAAACCATCTTTAAAAAAAAAAAAAAACCAGCTTAATCATAAAAGTTTGGCTGGTGACTGGTACAAATGGAGTGGGAGATCACCTAAACTAACACATGCACTAACTCTAGAACATTACCTCATCTAAAACACAACAAGCTTTGCATACGGTGCACTATAGATTATTTCATTATATATGTACCAAGTACAAGAATAAATTTATCTTAGCAAAGATTTGTTCTGGCCCTTCTTGGATCTAGCTAGGGACCTGTAGCGCCTCAAGCGCGCTGCACGGTACAGTGCTTCATTCGGACCGTCCAAAATACTTTTAAATGGTAAAATTGAACATTGCGCAGTGCAGTGCTTTTGAGCCACTGCACCATCCCGGCTTCCATAGTTCTGGAGTAGACAAAAAATGTAGAATAGGAAGAGAACTAGAGAGAGAATGAAAAGGAGAATCTTAGAACCAAGGCCCACCCCAAATCTTTCTTACAGATTTCAAGCTTCGGCTAATCAATTATCACATAGGAGGCTGCGAAGACCATATATGAGACTGTGGGTAATATAGGCCCAATTTATTTGTAAACCTAGGAATTCCATAGGTTTTTTTTTTAAGCAACAAGGAGGAAATTTTATTAATTTGAAAGGCGAAGGAACGCTTAAACATGCATCAGAAAGGATAGAACCCCATGGGGGCAGAGTAGTCTTCCATAACTCGGAGGAACCACTAGAATTAAAGGGCTTTTTTGGCACTAGCATGTGTAGCCCAATTACAATCACGTTTAATAGAATTACAATCACAAGCTAATTAAAAACAAGCCCATGAGGGCTTGACAATCATGAACTAGAACAGCAATATCCTTGGTTGGAGTCTTCGTCGCCACACAGCTCTTAACAATAGCTTCCGCATCGGATTAACTATAACCTTGGAAAGATTCAACGCAAGACCCATGAACAAATCATCCCAAAGCGGGTTAAAGGTTGGTTAGGAAGTCCTTCACTCTATTTTTCCTTCAAATCTTTGTTGATTCAAGCTTCGAAGAGTAGAAACATGGACGTGGTTGAGAATAAGGTTCAAAAACTCCGAAACCACAAGCAACGACTGAACCAAACCGAACTGATTCAAGAGCCACCAAACCTAACATTTTTAGTTCCGCACCGACTAGTCGGCGAGGATTTTAAAGATTCATGAACCGATTGCATGGTTCGGTTTGGTGATAAAAACGGCCAAAAACTGACCGAACCGATTTCGTCCTTTCTTTTATTTCCAGATATAAATAAGAAATAAAGGAAAAAAGCATGATGATGTAACAAGATAACAATCGCATTAATGAAAGTTTCAGCTCGTAGAACTTTTAACTAGAGTATTCATGATTTAAAAACATCTAACCATACTAAACTAGGACATGCAATACTAACTACAAAAGTTATATCCTATATACTTTTTATAAAAGTATCTAAAATTCTTTTTTTTACGTTGACATCGATAAGTTTTTAGAATGACGTACAGAGATGGTTTTACTGATGGCTTTCTTTAAATTATTTCTCTTTTTATAAAAGTATCTAAAATTCTTTCTTTTGACATCGATAAGTTTTTAGAATAACGTACAGAGATGGTTTTACTGATGGCTTTCTTTAAATTATTTCTCCACATACAATGATAACAAAGAGAGAATCAAGAAATAAATGTTCCAAAAAGGCAAACACTATGTAAACCAATAATTATAAATCACCCATGCAACGAAACTTGAAGCATAGAATTAATTATATATCTTTATCGACGAGATGTATATGCAAATGTGTGTGCTAAATATAGTTGGACAATTATATAATTATGCTAACTACACATGTACAAAAGTATCAACATAATTTTTTTAGTTAGGGTGTGGGCACTTGGGGGGTCTATATCATCATGCATAAAAAATTAATGGCCAAGAAATCCGACACCATAATGCCTGCATCTTTGGTTTTTTTTTTTTCTTTCAAACTTTAGGAGTACTTTCATTGATATGAAAATCATATATCGGGAACAGATAGTCACTCCCAAAGAGGGTGAAAAGCAATCACAAAGGATGCCTAAACTCACAAAATAACATTCAAGACCTCACACAGACAAGACTTGTCCCCAACCTCGAAAAGTCATCAAGACGACGTAGAAAACCACCACAACTACACCCACAAAGCATGAGAGAAAGTTCTACGCACGGGAAGAAAACAAACAAAAAAGAAGAAGTTGAGTTTCCTATATTGTCTAAATGGTTTAAATAGGCTAATGTCAAAAAACAAAAACAAAAAAAAAATACAGATTTTGAGATAGATCGATCATTCTCCACACATACATCAACTAAAAGTCTACTTAACGAAAGCAATTTGTACATCTAAAGTCCATAAGCTATACACGAACTTTTTAGGGAGAATTCACCCTAATTACTACTAGTGATCAATAGTAGTAGTTAGGGCAGGGCTGTTACTCGAAACCGGAAAATCGATCGAAACCAGAAAAA
>BPLS01029366.1:0-15346 GCA_019656275.1 Rhododendron kiyosumense | reverse complement strand
GCCGGTCCTCACTGATCGATTGGCAAGGTGGTCTCTTCTCTTTCAACAATACGAGATCATCTATGTACCTCAAAAGGCCGTTAAGGGGCA
The DNA here is from genome assembly GCA_019656275.1 of Rhododendron kiyosumense. Classification (NCBI taxonomy): domain Eukaryota; kingdom Viridiplantae; phylum Streptophyta; class Magnoliopsida; order Ericales; family Ericaceae; genus Rhododendron; species Rhododendron kiyosumense. The sequence continues at coordinate 15,256 of BPLS01029366.1, read as the reverse complement.
AGCTCTAGCAGATTTCTTGGCAGATCATCCTATACCAGCCGAGTGGGAGTTGTCCGAAGAATTGTCTGATGAAGACGTCATGGTGGTAGAAGTTCGTCCCCCATGGACAATGTACTTTGATGGCGTGTCACATCGAAGTGGCGCAGGCGCTGGCGTAGTATTTGTTTCCCCAGAAGGAGATGTCTTGCCTTATGCTTTCACCCTCACGCAAAACTGTTCAAACAATGAGGCTGAGTACCAAGCTCTCATCCTCGGACTGGAGATGGCAGTTGAAGCAAATAATTTGCAACTCAAGGTATATGGAGATTCAATGTTGATCATCAACCAACTCCTCGACATCTATGAAGTAAGGAAGCCTGAACTCATGCCTCTCAACAACTACGCACGTCGCTTGATCGCATGGCTTGGTGGTGTCACTCTGGAGCATGTACCGCAAGGCGAAAATAAGCAGGCAGATGCACTTGCAAAACTTGCTTCTACACTTGCTTTCCCTGACCAAGAGACGCACGTTCCAATATGCCGAAGTTGGGTCATACGTCTAATCTTCGATGATGAGGACAATGGTGAAATGGAAGTGAATGTTGTGTCAGTGCTTGAAATTGAAACAGAGGATTGGCGCCAACCCCTTATCGATTATCTGCAACATGGGATATTGCCTGATGATCCACATAGAAGAGCAGATGTGAAGCGTCGAGCTCCTCGATTCATTTACTATAAAGATAAGCTCTACCGCCGATCTTTTGAAGGGTTATTCCTTCATTGCCTTAAAGAAAATGAAGCCAAGAAAGCTCTGGAAGAAGCTCATTCTGGAATATGCGGCGCACATCAATCTGGCCCCAAACTTCATTTTCGCATCAAAAGAATGGGCTACTATTGGCTAACCATGATCAAGGATTGCATGGAGTACGCCAAGAGATGTCATGCTTGCCAAATCCACACCAATTTTATACATCAACCGCCAGAACTGCTCCATCCAATTGTCACTTCTTGGCCTTTTGATGCATGGGGGATGGATGTCGTGGGGCCCTTGCCGAAGTCTTCTGATGGTCACTTGTACATCTTGGCTGCAACTGACTACTTCTCCAAATGGGCGGAAGCAATCGCACTGAAAGAGGTGAAGAAGGAAAATGTCGTCAACTTCATCCGTACTCACCTCATCTTTAGATATGGTGTACCGCGTTGCATCATCACGGATAATGGAAAGAATTTCTACAATAGTGCCATGACCAAACTTTGCCAGAAATTTGGCTTCAAGCAGCATACCTCTACTATGTACAACCCGCCTGCAAATGGTCTTGCGGAAGCATTCAACAAGACTCTTGGGAACTTATTGAAGAAAGTGGTTGCCAAAGCAAAAAGGGATTGGCCTGAGAGAATGGAAGAAGCTCTTTGGGCGTATCGAACCACATATCGAACACCTACACAAGCCACTCCATATGCGCTAGTGTACGGTGTGGAAGCTGTTTTGCCACTTGAACGTCAAATCCCATCTCTAAGAATGGCCGTTCAAGAAGGTCTCACTCATGAAGACAACGCACGCCTGCGCCTTGAAGAATTAGAAGCACTTGATGAAAAGAGACTTGAGGCACAACAAAGTCTTGAGTGTTATCAAGCCCGCATGTCAAAAGCATTCAACAAAAAGGTTCGTCTTCGTTCTTTTCATAAAGGGGACTTGGTTCTTGCTGTAAGAAGGCCCATTAATACCACCCATAAAATCGGTGGCAAATTCATTTCCAAGTGGGATGGACCATATGTGGTGCAAGAAGTTTACTCAAGTGGCACCTACAAAGTGGTTGCTGAAGATGGCTTAAGAGTTGGCCCCATAAATGGCAAATTCTTGAAGCGCTACTACCCTTGAAGAGCATGCGCTACTCCATGACGCATGAGCCTAAACTGCATTTTGCTCCTGGCCCGCATGAGCTAAAACAGTGCACGGCCCAAAAAAAAAAACAAATAAAAAAAAATAATGAATTACGTTTGACTTGATCCCATTTTGGGTACGTAGGCAGCTTGAATTCGAGCTCAGTCATTCAAAAAAAAAATTGGCTTACCTTTGAACTACGTTTTGACTTGATCCCTTCCAAGGGTACGTAGGCAACTTGAGAATTTTTCTTAAGTTCAGTCAATCCATCAAAAAATATATATATTCAACCACAACTATGCTATTCATGGCTTGCAAGAGAATAAACTCTGAATGGCTAAAAGTATGAGAAAAAATTTATTTAAATAATAAGGTGATTGTCTTATGCTAAAACATCATAAATGCAAAGGCATAGTTTGCTAAAAAAATGGAACATCCATTTAGTAAACCAAACAAGCCTAAATAAAAGAAATATGACAAAGGAAAACTAGTCCAGCCAAGCCAAATTCTGGATCTCTTCCAGTTCAGACTTTAGAAGTTGCTCCAAATTGTTAGCCACTTCCATGTCCGCCGGCTCCATCACCTCAGTCGCTTCTATAATGGCCTGCTCTTCTTGTAAAGTTGAGACACCATGCTGCTTCTGAGCTCTTTGTGCATCAATCCCTTCGAGGGATTCTCTAAGCTTTTTCGCCTCAAAGTCCAACTGATCTAGCTCCTTCATCAGTTGACCTCTCTTCGAATCAACATCTGCCAATCGTCGCTCCTTCACCTCTGAAGTCATCCCGCTAGCAAAATTCGATCTCATGGAAACATAGTTGGTGGTATTCTGTATATATTTCTCCATTTGAGTTTGGAGTGGAGAATAATCCAATTCAAGCTTCAAAAATTCAGCGTAAATCACTTGCAGTTTTGGCCTTAAAGATGTTAGCTTCTCAAAAGGAGTTTTTCCCAAGATACTCTTAATATTGCTATCATAAATCTTCGCGGCCAAAAGACGACCGCAACTGATCATACTCCCCGTATCAAATGCAGTAACAGTTGATGGCGCTGCACGACCTAACATAGGAGGCTTGAAAGTAGATGGAACATGGATTGCCCCAGATACAAAATTATGTTTTGATCGCAAAGCAAGATCAAAAGGGTCTGGACCATCAACAGAACATTCACGCTCATCTGATGCAAACTGGTTTTCCAATTGAAGAGGGAAATAACTCATTAAGAAATTTGATAAGAAAATTTCAAACTTCTTTAAAAAATACACAAAGTAAAGAACAAAAGAAGGCGGTGATTAAAGCTTACTCGTATACCCAATACCTCAACATGGTTTGAAGTGTCCGGCAAATCATCAAGGATGCCATCCAAATTATAGTCCAAATTCGCCAAATCAGAAACCGTCACTTTCTCTTTCAATCGCGAATCAGAGTCTGCTGCTTTCTTTTTCGAACGCTTCCAATGGCACTCCTCTTTGTCGGTACTACTTCCTTCTGAAAGAACTAGGGTGGCCCTCTTCTTGTTTTCACCTATTGGTTCTGAAGTCTGGCCAACAATAGGCTTTGGTTTAGACGTTGGAATAATCAAAGGAGTCTTTGGATTGACTTCTGCGGCCTTCTTACTTTCTTTGGTTACCGCTTTGGTCACTTCCTTTTCTCTAGATTTTGAAGAAGATGGAGTAACTTCTGTAGCCAACTTTGACTTCATTGTGCGAAATGTTTTGACGTTCTTCCCTTTTGGAGCAACAAGAGGTGACTCTGGCTTCTCACATGCAAGTTTATCTCTACAGAAGTTGCTCGAAGATTTTTCCCACCACTCAACATACTCTTTGGTGGCTAGGCCTTCAGATGAATGCAACGGAATCATAAAATCAGCCCTCGTGTTTAATCTCGTGCAAGACTCCCAAAGTTGGTATATTGCCTCCAAAGTGCCGGTTGAGAGCTCTTCTCTTAACTTTCCAGGAGTGTCTTGACAAAATCGAAATTGTCTAGCAAATCGGTGAGGGCTATATGGCTCAACAATATGCTCATTACTACGATGAAGAGTTAAGTAGCTTGATCTGAGACTGATGATGTAATCATTCCAAGAGTTTGAATGCTTTCCATGGTCGATGACAATTCCTTGTTGTGGTTTACCCAAGGCTAAGAGCGATAGAGTCGATGGTGTGATGCTCTTCAAAAGATCACAAGCTTCTTGAAAACTAAAATGTTTAGCCTTCTTTTCCCTGGCAAGTCTCACCATTCGGGCACCACATTCAAATTTTGTGGAAGCAGACAAGAAGTAACTGTCATAATAACGACCAAGCCACCCATAAACATAATGGATGGGAAACGCTACACCACATTTGCTTGGATTAGGTGAAGATGTGATCTCTCTCAAACCATGGTATATGCTCGCAAGGACAGGTATTGCCAAAGAAAACCTCTTTCCTTGAGCCATCATACTTGCTACTTGGAAGACGCCTGGACGAATTTGATCAACCTCCTTGTTAGGCAGCACAAAAACACATAGCCAACAAGATAGAAGAGTAGCCAAATTGATTTCTTCTTTCATGTCCTTCGCAACACCCAAGTCGTCAAAGACCTTTTCTTTATCTTTGGAGCGCGGCTTTTTGTCTCCAATAAAGCCAGTTGGATTGTTGGATGTCCTAGGCTTGCCCAACCTTTTCTTTTGAACTCTAGCAGGCGGTTGTTTGTAACGGGGATCCTCTTTAAACCAGAATTTTACCCAGTCATGCACAGTAACATTTGAAGTCTCGCTTGCACAATAAATTTTGCGGTACGCCAAAAATAAGTACTTGCAACTTGGAGGAAGAAGTGGCACGTCTTTTTTGTCAACACCAGTGAGTTCTCTAGTAGAAGGCACAACCTCCTCATAGAAGATTCCATCAATTGAAAGTCCCCCAGTTAGGCATAGGTCCCATAGGGAAATGGACACCTCTCCGATTGGTACGTGTAGACTATTTGGTGAGGGACACCAAAGCTCGCAAAATGAGCAAATAAGGTTTGTGTTGCGAACATAAGTAAATAAGGAAGCAAAGACAGCGTCATATATCTTCGCACTCGTTAGCATGTCTTTATTCCGTACGAGCACATCTTCTAACCACTCCGAATATCCGTCAATGAAAGAAATTTCCCCAAACTGAGGAGTCGTGATACCCCATTTAGCATCTCCGTTGATGATTCGATTGCCTAACAAAAGGAAGTGCTCAGAATCATTGTTCTTCTTGTGGCGAGATGATCGCAGTAATAGTGCATCGTCGGAGATAAAAGTGGACTTCCCATGGTTAAATAGTTCTCGAATTGATTCAGTATACCATCGTGAAAGATGGTGAGAATCGAGAGAAAGATCCCAATTTAGTGCAAGAGCTCCAATGGCTGGATCATGAACCCAGAGGTCAACCTGAGTTGCTGGGGCAGCGCCTTCATAACTGATGGACATAAATTAATGATCATTTATCGAGTGATCATTGAACAAGGCCATCTCTTCACGGAGCAGAGCTCGAAGAAGCTGCGGAGCAGAGCTCGAAGAAATAGCGGAACAGAGCTCGAAGAAATAACAGCAACGGAGCCTAAAGCTCGAAGAAATGGCGGAGCAGAGCTCGAAGAAGCTGCGGAGCAGAGCTCGAAGAACCGGCGGAGCAGAGCTCGAAGATGCTGCGGAGCAGAGCTCGAAGAATTAACAGCAACGGAACCTTAAAGCTCAAAGAGGGCAATAGCTGCGGAGTTTAAAACTCGAAGAGGCAGTGGCCACGGAGCTTAAAGCTCGAAGAAGCAAAGCACCAAATCTGCGGAAGCAAAAAGAGTCTTCAGAACATAAGAGCGAAATTTAAAGCATCTCTATTAAACAGAAGTTTATAGTACGGTTCAGAATTTTGAGACAACTCTCTTGAGTAATCAGTGCTAGAGATCCACAGATTTTGCGCTAGCTGGTGCTGCAAAACAGGAAAGAGGAAACATTAGCATGTCCATCAAAAAAAAAGACAGTGCGCTTGATAGTAACACCGTAGTCCACTACTGGCAGATTCATTCGAAGCAAATAAAAGTGGTCCACCGCTTGCTTGATGTAATTCTCCCATATTTTAATCCATGCATGTTTAAGATAAGAAAATCATAAAGTTCAGTTTTTCATCCATGCATGCGTGTGGGTTGTGCTATTTCGAGAAAAAAAGACTCGTTAATTTTGGTGTCACGAAATATTGTGGGTCTTCACATATTCGATGCAAAAAGCCAAAACAAGGTAGAAAAAGGATCACATGTTCTGATGTTTTTCTTTTATCAAAAGAAGGAACGATGTTTTTTTTTCACAAAGACTCGAAGCCAGAGGAAAAAAAAGGGCAGAGGATATAGCCATATTCGGTTCGACGAAGAAAAGAGCCAAGAAAAAAAAAGGACGCTACAACCTACAACCGACGGGGCATCACATTTGTTGAAGGGAAAAAAAATAGTTCCTTGTTATAGGGCACAAGTGAAATCAACACCTCAAAGAATGCTCTGTGTGTACATATATACTTGAAATAAAAAGTCAAGAAAAAAGAGGACAAAAGAGAAATTGAAAGAAGAGAGAAATAGTTCACCTGTGATGGTCTGCCAATTCGGTGGGTTATTGCCGACTTCGGAAATCATAAGAAGAGCACAAGCAATTGCTCTTAATTTATAGATGTCGTGCATAAGAACTCCTGTTTAAGGAAGGAGATTTTGTCCTTACCTAAATTCATGAGTTCCCTTATTCAAATTAATTTCTCTCCAAGCAAAAGAATTAGGGCGGCAAGCACAAGCAAGGCAGGCCCAAAATCTATTATGCGTTGGACGGTCGGGCCTCTGTGTACAATTGCGAGGTTCGCTCGGACATAGCTTAATTGGGCTATTAAACTTCAATTTGATAGGCTAAAATATTTCATGACAGATGAAACCTTAACTTACACATAAGTTGGGTTTATCAAATTTTGTCGCCTTTGAATATGAAAAATTCAGTGTGTGAATTGATAAATTTTAGCTCGGTCAATGAGTTGAAATTTTAAAAATCAAAATTGACACCAAATGTCAAGCACAAATTATCGCCGCATATACGAATTTTCGGCATCAAATCAAGTCAAGTTGACATTTCAAGACTCCCTCACTTTTGTGAATGAGCAAGTCTCGAGGGGGCATCTGTAGACATGTAAAATTTCTAGCCTATCACAAATCGCCATGTGTTGCTAGGGTATACAAATTGGCCAATCAAATGTTGCCAACTGCCTACAAGTCAAAGTCAAAGTCAAAGTCAAAGTTTCATGGACAAGCCAATCAAGTGATGCCAAGTGTTCGTGGTCAAAGGTCAAAGACATGTAGCTGGACCAATCAAATGGTGCCACGTGTCAAAATGACACAGTTATTATTTTATCAAATCCGGCCAATCAAATTGGGCTACTTGATGAATAATAATATATCTCTTTATATATAATTACCTTTTTCTAAAAAGGAAAGGTAATTATTAAATTATTATTATTCCTTTTAAATTCAATAAAGGAAATAATTAAAAAGATAAATATGGAAGGTTAGGGTTGGAGTCTCCACCAAAATCCTTATAAATAGAGGTGCTCCCTCTCATATTTTTTTTTCATCTGCACATTGAAGCGTACAAGCTCCAGAGCTCTGAAGATCAAAGCCCTCAAGCCCTTCAGAATTCTTCAAGTGTGCATCCACCAAGAAGTTCTTTGAATCGAAGCTTCAAAGCCTCGAAGAACTTTCAACCCAAGTCATCAACTTCTCCACAAATCTCGGAGGAGATTCCGCCGTTTGATTCGAGATCAAGCATCAAGCTCTCGTTTTAACAACCGAAGAGAAGAATCAGAAGACTTTATTTTCTTTGATTAGAAAATAAATCAGAGATTGTAAACCCTAATTTCATACATCAATAAAATTGACTCTTGTTCAACATTTTTCCGTCTTTTTCGCAGACTCGAAATTTGTGTTCAACAGATTTTGGCATGCCCGGTGGGACTATCTCTGCTTCTCATCTCTTCTCTTCAACAAATCAAGCAAACTCTTAATGGCCGCTAACAAGAACGGTTCAAAGGCTCCTAAGAACAACAGTTCAAAGGCTCTTCAAGCTAAGGTTGCACGCTTCAAGCCTTCAACCGTTGCAAATCCTGGCTCTGGATCTCATACTAGAAGTGGCGGTCCAATAACTCGAAGCAAGTCAAAGGCTGCAGCTCAAGCATCTGCACAAGCCTCGCTTCTACCTAAACCAAACTCCGCCGTTGGTGCTGATCTACCTAAAGCATCGCCAACCTTCACAAGCTCAACAAAAGGGATGGAAGGTGTTTCTACCATGGAGGCAGCGAAAGGCATGGCAACCATCATTGAGAATCCCTTTGTTTATCCTCCCATGCTTCATGAGTCTGCTTCAGAAATTCAAAAGAACACGGAAGAAGGCTATTCAAGCAGTTCTGATTCCACCTATTCTCGAAGCACACCTCAGTCAAATCTCAATGCCTTCACCAAGCCTGGTAGTTCTTCAATCATGGATGTTATGACGATAAATGCGGTTAGTCTAGAAGAGCAGGTTGCTTCCTTGGCTAAAGCAATTGAGGGATTGTCAAAAACCATAGGAGAGCGCGACTCTGAAATTGCCTCCCTCAAGACCAAAATAGAAACTATGGAGGATTCAAGTCAAATTGGGTCTTCAAAAAAGTAGAAGGAAGTCCAAAAAGAGTTTTCGCTTTCTGGTGATGGTTCGATTCCCATGGACCAGCTAAAGGATTTCATTCTAGGCACTATCAAGCAAAAGTACGATGAGGCGCCGAAATCTTCTTCTACTTATGCTAAGCCTTATACTCAAAGGATCGACCTTTTGAGAATGCCTGCTGGTTATCATCCACCAAAGTTTCAACAATTCGAGGGCAAAGGCAATCCAAAACAGTACATTGCTCACTTTGTGGAAACATGCAGCAATGCTGGAACTGATGATGATCTTTTCGTCAAGCAGTTTGTTCGAACACTCAAAGGCAATGCTTTCGACTGGTATTGCGACCTTAAGCCTGGCACGATTGACAATTGGGAGCAGCTGGAACAAGAATTTCTCAACTGTTTCTACAGCACTCGCCGTATTGTTAGTATGTTTGAGCTTACGAATGCTCGCCAATGGAAGGATGAACCTGTCATTGATTATATCAATAGATGGCGACACTTGAGTCTAAATTGCAAGGATAGGCTGTCCGAAACTTCTGGAATCGAGATGTGTATCAAAGGCATGCAGTGGGACCTACAATACATTCTTCAAGGAATCCTGCCTAAAACCTTTGAAGAATTGGCTACTCGAGCTCATGACATGGAGCGCACCATCACAGCAAATGGAAGGCAAGGTCTACCGGCACAAGACTCTCGCAGAGCGCAAGATTCTCGCACCATAGGTAGTAAGCCAGACTTTTGCAAAGGGGGCAAATTTCTAGTCAAAGAAGGAAAGAAGGAATCCATGGCTGTGAATGCTGCACCATTCAAGTTCTCTACTAAACCCAAAGAAAAGCAAGTAGAGAGGTCCACTCCGCCACAAATGAAGGAGAGGAAAAGACTCACATTGAAGGAGATGCAAGAAAAGGTGTATCCTTTCCCTGATTCAGAGGTCCCTTCAATGTTTGATCAACTGTTAGATTTGAAACTCATTGAGCTCCCGGACATGAAGCGACCCGAGGAAAGCTAACAAAGTTAATGATGCAAACTACTGCAAATTCCATCGCTTGGTTAGTCACCCAACCCAACGATGCTTCGTCTTCAAAGAAAAGGTAGTGGAGCTCGCTAGCCAAGGAAAGATCGTCTTAGAGGAAGAAAAAGAAACCGTAGCTACAAATCAAATTGTGGCTACTCTACAAGACGAAACTCAACAGCCTGAAGCACCACGAAGTGTGAAGATTCAATTTGGGTCGTTCGATCCAATTGAAGTTGTGCAATGTCATTCTATTCAACAGCTTGGGGGCAACATCTGTGCCAAGGCTGAAGTAGATAACATGGATGGTGAAGGATGGACCCTTTGTTACTCGTAGAAAGAAGAAGCGCGAGCCAAGTATAAAGCATCCTCAATTTGTGGCCCCAAAGCCTAGTCCCAGAAGGAGGCATACAAGAAGGCAACAAAGAAGGAAGACGCTGAAGAAAATAGCTTCAGACTTGCTGGAAGACATCCCTGTCCGAAGACTACACACTCCATTTACTTTATGGGACTTCTTGCCTGAGTCAATTCGCAACACCAGTCTTTTTGAAGCTTCATGCAATACTATGAGTTGTGAAGAAACCGAAGAGACGGAGCTAGAGTCGCCTCCTGCGTATAAGCACTCTCCAATCCATCTTGATTCTACCATTTGCGCCAAAGATTGCTCTGCTTGCGTTGGAGCCATTACACTCTCTGACGAAGATTTATTGCTTGGCGCAACTCCACATAATCGTCCGCTTTTTGTCTTTGGGTACACGCGCGAACAAAAAGTCAATAGGATACTCCTGGATGGTAGATCTGCGGTCAACATCTTGCCCCTTCGTACCTTGAAGGAACTCGGTATCTCTATGGAAGAACTACCACCTAGCTGTCTCATGATCCAAGGATTCAATCAAGGGGGGCAAAGAGCTGTTGGTATCATTCGTCTGGACTTACTCATTGATGATATGACCTCAAACGCACTGCTCCATGTCATTGATGCCAAAACCTCTTACAATGTATTGCTAGGGCGGCCATGGCTTCATGAGAATGGCGTTGTCCCATCAACCCTCCATCAATGTTTCAAGTATTGCAGAGATGGTGTGATAAAGAAGGTGGTGGCCGATGACAAAACCTTTAGCGAAGCTGAATCCCATTTTGTCGATGCTAAATTTTACTTGGCAAACATGGTGTTGACAGAATTAGTGCCAGCTGCCTCTTCATCAAGTTACAAACCCTCTGAAGCTGATGACCTTCAAATTGGTAAAACCAACATTCCTACTAAGACAAAGGAGGAAAACAGTCAAGGTGGAAAGCATCACGTGGAAGATCCATTAAAGAAGAAATGCACGCCAATACTTCGTTATGTACCAAAGTTGCAAAAAGACGAAGAGTCAGCCTTGAAAGGATTAACACTCCCAGTCACCTACCTTGACGAAGCAAAGATTGTTCCACCTCTGAAAGGATTTGTTTGAGCCACAAATGGCCCTCAAGTGGAGCATGAATACCTACCTTCACAGCTAACAAATGGCTTCGATCCCAATGCCTACAAGCTATTCGCAAAGGCTGGACATAATCCAAAAGGTTCAACCACTCTAGGGAGACTCTTGCCTGAAGTGACTGGCGAAAAGATACATGGTTTGAACCCGACTCAGAAAATGCTCAAACAGAAGGGATATGCTATCAAGAAATCTCAAGTAGGCCTTGGATACACTGCACCTGCTCCTGCTCGCATCTTCATAAAGAAGTCAAGCAACAACCACATTATAGTAGAAGAATGCACTTCATCACCAAAGGCATCGGTCTTCGATCGCTTGAGTGCTCCAAAATCAAAAGGGTCAGTCTTTGACAGATTGACTCCTCAAGAAGAAGTTATCTCACCAACCTCAACAAGAGGACCCATTCAAGACAAATTAGGACCACAAAGCAAGAGCTCCACACATTCTGTCTCGTGCAAGCCTATCCAAAGTAGATTGGGTCTACCAAATGAGAAATCTTCAACAGACACTCTACGAAAGTCTATCCAAAGTCGATTGGGTGTTTCAAGTAGCGCCATCAAGAAGGCTTCAAAATGGAGGACCGCTCTTTTGTCAGAAGATGACAAGAAATTGAAGAGTAAAATACCCTCTCGCATGAAGCGCCAAACTACTCTCGTTGTGGCAACTGATGATGCATTACTAAGAGTAAGGCGACAAACTGTGGTGCTAACCAGAGTGCCTTCCAAAGAATTGGATCGTTGTCTCGAGGACGAGTCTATCACTTCCTCCTTCCATATCACAGCAACTTGTAATGAAATTCAAGTAGAAGAAGATGCGGAAGATGCTCCACTGGAGTTAGAAGAAGGAGTGAGGTCCACTATCGACGATCTAAAGGAGATCAATTTAGGGACTGAAGATGAGCCGCAACCAACTTACATCAGCGCTTTGCTCACCCTTGAAGAAGAAGTTGCCTACACCAAGCTTCTACGTGAATTTAGGGACGTCTTCGCTTGGAGTTATAAGGAGATGCCTGGATTAAACCCAAGAGTCGCAATCCATCATCTAGCGGTAAAGCATGGCATTCGACCTATCAAGCAATCTCAAAGACGCTTCCGACCAGACTTGGTCCCCAAAATCGAAGCAGAGATCAATAAACTCATTGAAGCTGGTTTCATTCGAGAAGTCAAATACCCCACTTGGATTTCAAGCATTGTCTCAGTGAAGAAGAAAAATGGGCAAATTCGAGTGTGTGTTGACTTTCGTGATTTGAACAACGCATGTCCGAAAGATGACTTTCCACTCCCTATACCTGAGCTCATGGTTGATGCCACTACTGGACATGAGGTCCTATCATTCATAGATGGTTCATCTGGGTACAATCAAATCCGCATGGCTCCGCAAGATGAAGAGCTCACAGCTTTTCGTACACCAAAAGGCATCTATTGTTACAAAGTTATGCCTTTTGGCTTGAAGAACGCAGGTGCCACATATCAAAGAGCAATGCAAAAGATCTTCGACGACGTGCTTCACAAAAATGTGGAGTGTTATGTCGATGACTTAGTCGTGAAGACCAAGAAACGAGCCGATCATCTTCATGATCTGAGGCAAGTATTTGAGCGGCTACGAAGGTACCAACTTAGGATGAATCCCTTGAAGTGCGCTTTTGGGGTTACGTCTGGAAAGTTTCTTGGGTTCATTGTGCGCCACCGCGGCATAGAGATTGAACAAGCTAAAATTGATGCTATCTTAAAAATGCCTGAACCTCGAAATATTCACGAGTTGAAAAGTCTTCAAGGACGATTGGCTTACCTTCGTCGCTTCATATCAAATTTGGCTAGACGATGTCAGCCATTCATCCGCCTCATGAAGAAAGGGACTCCTTTTGATTGGGATGAAGCATGCGACAATGCCTTCAGGAGCATTAAATCATATTTGACGAGACCTCCTGTTCTCACCGCTCCCAAACCTGGACGACCTTTAATCTTGTATGTTGCAGCCCAAGAGCGTTCAGTGGGGCCTTGCTTGCTCAAGAGAATGATGAAGGGAAAGAAGGCACCTTGTACTACTTGAGTAGAATAATGCTGCCTCATGAATTGAACTATTCTACAATTGAGAAGATGTGCCTAGCTCTAGTGTTCGCAATTGAAAAGATGCGACACTATTTTCAAGCTCATACTGTGCATCTCATCTCGAAGGCTAACCCAATCAAATACGTCATGACAAGGCCGGTCCTCACTGATCGATTGGCAAGGTGGTCTCTTCTCTTTCAACAATACGAGATCATCTATGTACCTCAAAAGGCCGTTAAGGGGCAAGCTCTAGCAGATTTCTTGGCAGATCATCCTATACCAGCCGAGTGGGAGTTGTCCGAAGAATTGTCTGATGAAGACGTCATGGTGGTAGAAGTTCGTCCCCCATGGACAATGTACTTTGATGGCGTGTCACATCGAAGTGGCGCAGGCGCTGGCGTAGTATTTGTTTCCCCAGAAGGAGATGTCTTGCCTTATGCTTTCACCCTCACGCAAAACTGTTCAAACAATGAGGCTGAGTACCAAGCTCTCATCCTCGGACTGGAGATGGCAGTTGAAGCAAATAATTTGCAACTCAAGGTATATGGAGATTCAATGTTGATCATCAACCAACTCCTCGACATCTATGAAGTAAGGAAGCCTGAACTCATGCCTCTCAACAACTACGCACGTCGCTTGATCGCATGGCTTGGTGGTGTCACTCTGGAGCATGTACCGCAAGGCGAAAATAAGCAGGCAGATGCACTTGCAAAACTTGCTTCTACACTTGCTTTCCCTGACCAAGAGACGCACGTTCCAATATGCCGAAGTTGGGTCATACGTCTAATCTTCGATGATGAGGACAATGGTGAAATGGAAGTGAATGTTGTGTCAGTGCTTGAAATTGAAACAGAGGATTGGCGCCAACCCCTTATCGATTATCTGCAACATGGGATATTGCCTGATGATCCACATAGAAGAGCAGATGTGAAGCGTCGAGCTCCTCGATTCATTTACTATAAAGATAAGCTCTACCGCCGATCTTTTGAAGGGTTATTCCTTCATTGCCTTAAAGAAAATGAAGCCAAGAAAGCTCTGGAAGAAGCTCATTCTGGAATATGCGGCGCACATCAATCTGGCCCCAAACTTCATTTTCGCATCAAAAGAATGGGCTACTATTGGCTAACCATGATCAAGGATTGCATGGAGTACGCCAAGAGATGTCATGCTTGCCAAATCCACACCAATTTTATACATCAACCGCCAGAACTGCTCCATCCAATTGTCACTTCTTGGCCTTTTGATGCATGGGGGATGGATGTCGTGGGGCCCTTGCCGAAGTCTTCTGATGGTCACTTGTACATCTTGGCTGCAACTGACTACTTCTCCAAATGGGCGGAAGCAATCGCACTGAAAGAGGTGAAGAAGGAAAATGTCGTCAACTTCATCCGTACTCACCTCATCTTTAGATATGGTGTACCGCGTTGCATCATCACGGATAATGGAAAGAATTTCTACAATAGTGCCATGACCAAACTTTGCCAGAAATTTGGCTTCAAGCAGCATACCTCTACTATGTACAACCCGCCTGCAAATGGTCTTGCGGAAGCATTCAACAAGACTCTTGGGAACTTATTGAAGAAAGTGGTTGCCAAAGCAAAAAGGGATTGGCCTGAGAGAATGGAAGAAGCTCTTTGGGCGTATCGAACCACATATCGAACACCTACACAAGCCACTCCATATGCGCTAGTGTACGGTGTGGAAGCTGTTTTGCCACTTGAACGTCAAATCCCATCTCTAAGAATGGCCGTTCAAGAAGGTCTCACTCATGAAGACAACGCACGCCTGCGCCTTGAAGAATTAGAAGCACTTGATGAAAAGAGACTTGAGGCACAACAAAGTCTTGAGTGTTATCAAGCCCGCATGTCAAAAGCATTCAACAAAAAGGTTCGTCTTCGTTCTTTTCATAAAGGGGACTTGGTTCTTGCTGTAAGAAGGCCCATTAATACCACCCATAAAATCGGTGGCAAATTCATTTCCAAGTGGGATGGACCATATGTGGTGCAAGAAGTTTACTCAAGTGGCACCTACAAAGTGGTTGCTGAAGATGGCTTAAGAGTTGGCCCCATAAATGGCAAATTCTTGAAGCGCTACTACCCTTGAAGAGCATGCGCTACTCCATGACGCATGAGCCTAAACTGCATTTTGCTCCTGGCCCGCATGAGCTAAAACAGTGCACGGCCCAAAAAAAAAAA
>BPLS01029356.1:0-25734 GCA_019656275.1 Rhododendron kiyosumense | reverse complement strand
GATCGTTCCCAAAGAGAAATCTTCTTCAGCGTATTTGGATTAGATAGATAAGTATGCAGCGAGGCTTTCAAGCAGCCAACTTGGTGATTGATTTGATTAACGGAATTTGAACTTGAAATTAAACTAGATTAGAGATGGTCAAGTCAAAGGGATTGATTTACCCACGACTTAGCCATAAAACGGTTCCTTCATCTAACTCATGAGTGAACCGAAACCGTCCGGATTCCACTTGAAGAATTAAAAACTGAAGGCTACTTATAACTCAACTCAAGGCATTAATTCAAACTGAACTCATTTAACGCAAGTGAGAGACGAAAATAGATCGTTCGCACGCGTAGGATTATCAAGCTCGTAGCACAAGGCGATAAACTTCATTGATCAAAGAAGCCACCAACCTCATGATCAAAACTAGAAATCATGAGTTTAATTCATTCAAAACCTTGAAATCAAGCTAAAGTTTATGCGAAACCATTTAAACGACGAGTCCGCAGGGTTCATCTCACCCCATGACCAAACCAATTAACTACTCACTCATAGGAAAAAGGCTAGAAATTATGCTAGAAAATGGAAACATGATTCACCAAAAGAAATAGAAATAAACTTGATTTATATGAAGATCTAATCCACACGAACAACGTTAGTACTCGAGAAATTATCGAAATACGATTACTTGCTAGTGTTCTTCAAAGAAAACAAGAGAGAAAAGCTTGAAACTTACTAAAGAGCTCTAGAACAATAAATGACTTAAAGTGTTCAAATGTACATAAATGGCCATTCAAGGCCAATAAAGCTATTTAAAGGCCAAAACAATCAGCCAAAAACTGGACAAAAAGACCCCCAAAATATCCCAAAAACATAACAAAAGTGGAAAGTTTCCATAAATGGAATGTTCTGAAAAGCAGGAAAAATATCTTCTGGACAGCAACGTTATCGATAACACATGAAAATGTTATCGATAACACACCCCCGGGTAAGATTGTAATCGATAACACGGGGTTGTTGTTATCGATTCCCTCAAGTCTGGAAACTTGTGGACCAAAATAGCTGCAGAGTTATCGATAACATTGGGAAGGTTATTGATAACACATGATTGCTGGACAAAATCTGGGTGAACGTTATCGATCACATAACTCGCAGTTATCGCTCTCCTTGCTTCTGGACAACTTCTGGGCCAAGATGGAGAAAAGATTATCGATAACACTGACTTTGTTATCGATAACATCAACGTTGAATGATGCTTGGTGGCCAGGAATTAGGAACGTTATCGATAACATATGCCATTGTTATCGATAACATCTTATGGAAATGCAGACACAGCCTGCTGATCTGGTTGAGTTTCCTCGCACCTTTCGAGGTTCATTCCTTGGCACGCAAAAGCGCCTTATTTGCACATTTTTCCTAAAAAGCTCAAAGACACACCTTACGTGCAAAATATGACTTAAAAGAACAAATAAACATAGGAACGTTGCAATCCGAAGGATTTGAGCACACAAGATCATGCGATCTTGTGAGCTTATCACACCCCCCAACTTGAACATTGCTACGTCCCGAGCAATATAGACAAACTAGTAAAAAGAGACAATCAATCCTTCCGAAAAAATAACTAAGGCACTTGCTCATTTCAAAAGGCTAGCAAGAGTTCCAAAAACAAATTTATTCAAAACTCGCAACTAACAGCTGAAAGCTTCGACGGAACACTAAGTATGGAGCATATTCAAAGCAAGCAATCAAAAGACCGTATTCAACAAAAGAGAGATACGGCTAACACATATGCCTACGCATGCAACAATCCACATCCCACAAAGAAGTGCTCGGAGATAGGCAATAGGGAGCAAAAATACCATGCCTATTATGTGGAGAGCACCATTGAAAGAAATCACAAATCACAAAGTTTTAAGCTAAGTACCAAGAGGATGCATGCCATGAACTGAGATAAGCTTATAAGCTAACATATGCTCAACATCACACAATGAATCAGAATGGAATAAAGGCGTACTAGGGATCAACTAAGGACTTTATAAGCATTTAATGACCTTGGTTTTAGCGAAAGAACGGTTAGCAAAAACATGTGGCGGCCGTATACTAGCTTGGACATCAACCCTACCTTCGGCCACCACCAACTCAACTACTAAGTCAACGGCTACAAGCTGGCCATAACAAAAGCAAAAAGACTACTAGTTACGAGATCAACTAATCAAAAACAAAAAGATAGCAAGGTGGGCTGTCAACCACCACGCACCCCGACCAAGTAGAGGGATTTGACTAACTAAAACTAAAGACCACCGACGCAAGACATCCACCTTACTGTCCTCCGGGAACAGCGCCCGGTCCAAACAAAACCTCCTCCTCACTTTCAGCCTCCTCAACCCTTGGCGGAGCCTCGTACTTCTCATCTGTAGTGCTCTCAATGTACCACGTGTGCCAATTCAGCTCGTGCTTGAGCTCCCCGACCTCTCTTGCCAACTTCTTCCTTTCCTTTTTCTCCTTTTGAATGCAATTCCAAATGGCAATGTTTTGGCAACAGAGTTTACGCCAAATGCTTTCTTTGGACGCCTTTGGATCCGGAACCAACCAAAGAGATGGCTCGGCAAGAGCAGAAACTGACGGCCCTGCTGATGTACCAGCTATAGCAGATTTGGATTGAGACTTGCTTCGAGTCAGCACTGCCTTAGTGATAATACCGGGGGATGGTGCCTCCAACTTTTCATATGGCCCCTTTGCTACACCCTTATCCCTTAAAAACTGTGTTATCATTCATGGAAAAGGACAACGAGCATTACCCAATGTATCTCCTTTGAAGTCCACGATCTGGTCAAAAATGAACCTAGCCCAATCAGCTTGATATTCCGAATCATTCTTGAAGGCAAACATAATTTCTGCACTTCTCTTTGACGGCTTGTTTTCCGCTCCACGGGGGTAAAGGTTGTAGTGCAAGACTTGGTTCAAAACCCGATAAAGATCCTTGAACTTTCCCGGCTTGTGTGGAGGAACCCCTTGATTCGGAATGGCTGTGTATATATCGCGGTGAACTGCATCAGAGTCAATTGGTTCAGCACGGGGGTAATTCACCACATCTCCATCCGGCCTTTGATAATCCAAATACTTGGCTATCCCATGGGCATCCACCACAATGTTCTTCTTATTCACTTTTGACTTGACTTGACCATTTGCCAATGCCTCACTTATATTCAGGTTCTGATAAAACTCAATGACTCCCGCTTCATTGTAACCCCAAAGGCTTCTAGTCCAAAAACGCAGGCCATGGTTTTGAAGTAAGGTGAGAATGTCATTGTCCTCAGCAAAGCTCCTCCGGCTGACTTGCCTCTCACTTTTGAACCCCCTGAGTGGTATTGACTCCACCCAATTCAGTTTAGCATCCTCTGCCATCTCTTCTGGAGTTCTGCGCTTACGACGCTTCTCACATTGCCCTGTCCGACTCACAGCAGGAATAGACTCCTCATCACTGTCCTCTTCCATCTCATCATACTCACTCCCCTCCGGAGTATCCTCATCGATCTTTTGATGAGATGAAGATTCGATAGCCTTTCCCTTGCCACTACTGCTTGCACCAACTTGTTTCACCCTCACCATTGCAACGATTACCCAGAAAAGCAGAGCAGCCACAGATGAATATCCAAAACTCAGCAACTAAACCAAAACAGAGAAATCGAAACTGAGCAACACCAATAACACTCCCAAAATGCAGAACAACCCGACCAAATATTGTAATAGTAAATCAAAACCCCAGTTTCAGATCCCCAAAACAGGACTAAGCAGTAGCAGATTAGTACAAATTCAATTTTGTTCTACTGAGGGGTTTCAAAGATCTGAACCCTGGGTTTGTATGCATGTCTAATTTCTTTGGTTAATGGGGATCAAATTGGTGATTGGAATGGATTTTATGGGTGGAGAAGATGAGAGATGGTGATTATTTATGAAAGAAGTTCTGAAAAATACAGAGAGATAGAAAAACTTGGGTTTACCTTGATTTTTGTGAGTTTAGACTCCGAAGCCCTTGAGGATCCTTCAAAACCTTGAATCAATGGGAGTATTGTGGTGGGTGTTTATGGAGATGGAGGGTTTGAGATTTTAATGGGTTATGGAGGGGTGGGGACGAACGGGAGAGAGAGGGGTGGAACGGTTATGGAGCAGTAGAGAGAGAGAGAGTATTTAAATGACTTGGTCGAGCCTCTTCATCTATTTAAAACCGACTGTACGACGTAGTTATCGATAACCTAGTTGTGGTTATCGATAACAACCACATTTTAGCCCCTCTGAACCCAACGTTATCGATAACGATGGTGATGGTTATCGATAACTATTGAAATTTTTCTGCAATTCTGCAGCTCTTCACCTGTACCACTTCCCAACAGTTGGAATCATATCCTCAAACACTCCACAACAGCCCACAATACTGAAAATCACTTCCCAACCACCCTCCAAACATCCGGATCCCTAAGTTAATGAACAAAAAGGGAGGACACGGACTAGGATACAAATAGTGGACAAGGGGACACGTAGGTGGTATTATCATTCAAAGAATGCCTTGTATCACTTCCTAAGTACGCCATATATTCCATTTTGATTCATATAGGCTATCAAGCACACTCAGGCATGACATGAGAATATTTCCTAACTACGAAAGTATAACGAACAAACACGGGATATGGCAAAAACTTGTTCAAAACAACTCAGACCTCGTGAATTCCACTTTAGCCCATTCATGAAAGTTGCGAGATACAAAATTTGCGTAAAACGAACTCTTGCCGACTAACACTTAAAAAGCACGTGCCACGCTATTTTAATCCACTAATTTTGTAATAACGGAAGGATTGTAACTAAAAATGAAAATTTCAACCAAAAGCATAAAAGCATAAAAATATAGAATATATTTGTCTCCCCCCAACTTGAAATGAGCTATGTCCTCATAGCATGGAGAACAACAGTAAGAAGAGGGAAAGAACAAAAATCATACCTCCGGGGGAATGTCAACCCCCGTATACCTCGACCAAATTGGAGGCTTTTGCGTCACCGTCTCCTTTCGTCATACGAACAGCTTCCAAGGTCGACTCTTTCGGCTCGTCCAACAGAACCACAGCTAGTCACACAGGGCCATGGTCAAAGCTTTATTGGACTAATAACCGCGACACGTAATCGCACCCATGCTTAGGGCTCCTGAATGCCTCATTCACTCCAACTTTAGACCCAATCCACCAAGGCTGGTGCGGTAACACGTTCACCCTGCAGAAGACTTAAGCTCGAACTACCTACTAAGAGACAAATGACATGAGAACCGCCCAGCTCGTGTTATCCGGGCATCAACAACAATAAATAAAGCAGCAATAATAAACACACCACCCGATCTTCACGCAATCTCACGAGTCATACTTTTCTTCCCGCGTCTGACCTGCGAGGTAGGACACGGGTGGCTATACTAGACCGTCACAGTTGTTACATCAACGCCCGAAGTAAAATTTACCGCTTGACCTCGCCAAGCAATGAAGCCCAGCGTTCCCTATGATCGAAACAAAGTGAGACAAGATAGAGCC
Source organism: Rhododendron kiyosumense (assembly GCA_019656275.1). NCBI lineage: Eukaryota > Viridiplantae > Streptophyta > Magnoliopsida > Ericales > Ericaceae > Rhododendron > Rhododendron kiyosumense. The sequence continues at coordinate 20,185 of BPLS01029356.1, read as the reverse complement.
TAGCGCCAAAGCACGGGAATACCAAGTCTCACCCAAAGACCTAAATTGCCCCCGATAGGGACATATCTGGAAAGCATGGATCATTAACGGTAAACTACCACTAAGAGAACTAATGAAAGCCCTTTTCAAAGATGCATTGGTGAAATCTTATCAAGTGAGAATCCCATAACGAAGCAAACTTGCAAATATGTATGAAAAGAAAAACATTGCCCTTACTAACCGGAGCTGGGCACACGATCCTTTTTTTAATAGCGGCGTGCGGAGCTATATATACCCAAGTCAATGGTGGGTACCCCCTACAATTAAGTCAGGGGGCCGGGTCCGACAAACAGTTAAGTTTAGCGGTTACGCTTGCGCTCCCCGTGCAAAAGTAATGAAAACAAACTAAGAAACTAAAGCATCCGAATAAACAGGATTGCTCAGTTCCTCATCGGGCTCCCCAACTTCTAAATGGCCAAGAAATGGCTTGAGCCGCTGGCCATTGACTTTAAAAACATTTCCGTTGGATGCATTCTCAATTTCTATGGCCCCATGAGAGGCAACAGATTTAACAATATAAGGGCCGGCCCAACGTGACCTTAACTTGCCCGGAAACAAGTGCAATTTTGAATTGTACAAAAGCACTTTTTGGCCTACTACAAAGTCCTTCCTAAGAATGTTGTTATCATGCATAGCCTTGACTTTGGTTTTATATAAACTAGAACGATCATAAGCATTAGACCTTATTTCCTCGAGCTCGTTAAGTTGAAGCTTCCGTTTAGCACCGGCAAGAGGCATGGAGGCATGCATCTTCTTTATTACCCAATAAGCTTTGTGCTCCAATTCCACCGGAAGATGGCAAGGTTTGCCATAAACAAGCCGATACGGCGACATTCCCAACACAGTTTTGTAAGCAGTTCGGTAGGCCCACAAGGCGTCGGTCAACCGGAGTGACCAATCTTTGCGGTTTGGGTTCACCGTCTTCTCAAGAATACCTTTAATCTCCCGATTGGCGAGCTCAGCTTGCCCGTTAGTTTGGGGATGGTATGCCGTCGAGACCTTGTGCACAATTGCATACTTTCTCATCAAAGCCGCAATGGATCGATTACAGAAATGCGTGCCTTGGTCACTGATAATAGCTCTTGGCATCCCGAATCGTGCCAATATATACTCCCGGAGGAATTCGACGACCACTTGAGCATCGTTGGTGCGCGTGGGAATGGCCTCCACCCACTTACTCACATAGTCAACGGCAAGCAAAATATAGAGAAAGCCGAATGACGTGGGAAAAGGTCCCATGAAGTCTATGCCCCAACAATCGAAAACTTCAATGATTAAATGGGATTTTGGGGCATCTCGTTTCGTCGGGTGATCTGCCCAACTTTTGACACCATTCGCAAGCTCTAGTATACTCGAACGTGTCCTTGAACAAAGAAGGCCAATAGAAACCGCATTGTAGAATTTTAGCCGCTGTCTTCTTGAAAGAGAAATGGCCACCACAAGCTTCCGTGTGGCAAAAGTTCATTATACTTCGGTGCTCGGAATCCGGAACGCATCGCCGGATGATTTGATCCGGACAATACTTAAATAAGTAAGGATCATCAAAGGAAAACCTTTTCACCATTGAGAGAAACCGCTTCCGCTCTTGAGACTTCCAATGTGTCGGCATTAACCCCGTTGCCAAATAATTAACAATATCTGCAAACCACGGGGTACTCGAGACACCAAATAGTTGTTCATCCGGAAAAGTGTCGAGGATTGGGAGTTTAGATGTACAATCTTCAAACTCCAACCGTGACAAGTGGTCAGCCACCACATTTTTCACTCCCTTTTTGTCCTTGATGGTGAGATCAAACTCTTGAAGCAAGAGAATCCATCGAATAAGCCGAGCCTTAGCATCTTGCTTGGTGAGCAAGTACTTGAGGGCAGCATGATCGGTGTAGATGACAATTGGTGAACCAATCAAGTAGGAGCGGAATTTGTCCAATGCAAAAACAACCGCGAGCAACTCCTTTTCGGTGGTTGAATAGTTCATTTGGGCATCGTTCAAGGTTTTGCTCGCGTAGGATATAACACATGGCTGCTTGTCCCTTCTTTGGCCTAGAACAGCCCCGACCGCATAATCACTCGCGTCACACATAAGTTCGAACGGGAGGTTCCAATCGGGGCTTTGAACAATAGGTGGAGTTGTAAGACTTGACTTAAGCTTCCGAAACGCTTCCTCACAAACATCTGTCCACTCAAAAGGGACGTCTTTCGATAAAAGATGGCATAATGGCCGAGAGATGGCGTTGAAATCCTTAATGAATCACCGATAAAAACCGGCGTGTCCAAGGAAGCTACGGATGTCTTTGATGCACTTGGGAGTAGGGAGATTGGCAATGAGATCGATTTTTGACTTGTCAACGTCAATCCCCTTTGATGATACGATATGGCCCAAAACGATGCCTTGGGTCACCATAAAATGGCATTTTTCCCAATTGAGAACAATGTTCTTCTCCTCGCACCGTTCCAACACTTTGTCAAGATTAGCAAGACATGACTCAAAAGAATCTCCGAATACTGAGAAATCGTCCAAAAAGACCTCGACGATCTTCTCCACCATGTCACTAAATATACCCATCATACACCTTGAAAAAGTGCCGGGAGCATTGCACAAGCCGAATGGCATGCGCCTATAAGCGAAAGTCCCGAATGGGCAAGTAAATGTAGTCTTTTCTTGGTCGGCCATGGTGACCTCAATTTGGTTGTACCCAGAGTAGCCATCAAGAAAATAGTAGAAAGCATGGCCAGCCACCCTTTCCAAAATTTGGTCAATGAACGGGAGCGGAAAATGATCCTTCCGGGTTACCGCATTCAACTTGCGGTAATCAATACAAACATGCCACCCAGTGACCGTTCGGGTTGGCACTAGCTCATTTTTGTCATTTTTGACCACCGTGACCCCCGACTTCTTAGGCACCACCTGGATAGGACTCACCCAATTGGAATCTGCGATTGGATAGATGATCCCCGTATCCAACAACTTCAACACCTCTGCGCGAACCACATCTTTCATAATAGGATTCAGCCGTCGTTGTGGTTGGCGTGATGGCTTCACATTCTCGTCAAGATAGATGTGATGCGTGCAAAGGGAGGGAGAGATACCCTGTATGTCTGCTATGGACCACCCGATGGCCTTCTTCCGTTTCCTCAATACTGCAAGCAACTCCGACTCTTGAAGATTCCCAAGAGTGGAAGATATTACCACCGGAAAAGTTTCGTTGTCACTAAGATAAGCATACTTCAACGTTTCAGGTAAGGGCTTCAAATCGAGCTTAGGCGGCTCTACACTAGATGGCAACGTTTCTCTCTTGTTCTTTGGCAACTCCTCAAATGAAGGAATCCACGGTTCCGCCCCATAAACTTCCTCTTCATCGAGTAAAAAGAGCAAAGATACTCAACTTCCGGAGATTCTAAGAACTCGGCTTCCTCGGCGGTAAGACATACCTCCAAAGCATCCTTGGACAAGAGTTCATCCACATGATCTTGAACTAATGAGTCGATACAGTTGACGTCTTGAACATCGTCGTCATCTCCCATTTGACTTCCCACATGAAAAACGTTAACCGCCATCTTCATATTCCCGAAAGTCATGTTCACAAGACCACTCCGGCAGCTAATAACGGCGTCTGAGGTGGCTAAAAATGGACGGCCGAGAATAACGGGTGTCGAGGTTGGAGAAGAAACCCTGGGACAAGTGTCCAATACCACAAAGTCCACCGGATAAACGAAATTGTCTACTTGAACCAAGACATCCTCCACCACGCCCATTGGAATGCGGATACTCCTATCTGCCAATTGCAATGTAACTCGAGTCGGCTTCATCTCGCCAAGACCAAGTTCTTCATAAACAGAATATGGGAGCAAATTAACGCTCGCCCCCAAGTCCAACAATGCTTGCTCAATCCTCTTTCCCCCAATTGTAACAGAGATAGTAGGGCACCCCGGATCCTTGTACTTAGGCGCAATGTTAGTTTGAATGATCGAACTCACTTGTTCGGTGAGAAGGACCTTCTCTTGGACATTGGTCTTGCGCTTTTGCGTACACAAGTCTTTCAAGAATTTAGAATATGATGGTATCTGCTTGATAGCATCCATGATGGGGATATTGATCTTGACTTGTTTGAATAGCTCATAAATCTCCGCATTTGCCGCGGTATTCGTTGGTGCTTTCAATCGTTGAGGATATGGTGCCGGTACAGGAGAGACTTGTGGAGTGGGGATGAGCTTTGCTTCCTTAGAGTTTGCCACGGGAGGTTCCCCGTCTTCCTCCAAAGTTGGCTTGGGAGATTCCCCAAGAGTTGAATTTGATGGCGCCGGTTGAGGTAGAAAGGTAGGCATCACCGGTGGTTCTACTTGGGCATTGTCAACGGTCTTGCCACTTCTTAAAGAAATAATTGCTTTGGCTTGCTCGGGGAAAGGCATCGAAGAGCTACCAACCAAATTTTGACCTTGAGGGTTAGCTTGAGGTTGTGCAGCGAATTTCCCTCTCTCTTGTTGCAAGAGGCCCACGACATTCGTTAGTTTGCCCATTTGGTTTCTGATGTCGTTCACTGCTTGAGAAGTTTGCTCATTGGTAGTAGCTTGCATTTGGCAGAATGAGTTCATGATGTCCTCCACCGATCGCCTTGGAGGAGGTGCTTGGATTTGGCCCTGGCCTTGTGAGAAACCAGAAGAATTGAATCCGGGAGGCCCTTGATTTTGTTGGAAACGGGGTGGCCCGAAGTTTTGAGGGGAACGCCAGGTTTGAGCTTGAGTCGGTGGCAGGCCTTGAAATTGTCCCATCTCATTTGGTTGGTTCCAACGGAAGGTTGGATTTTGCCTTTGAGCGGGATTGAAATTGTTTGGATATGGCTCATACCGTTGAACGGCGCTCACTTCCTCCGGAGTCATGCTGTTAAGAACCGTCTTGAGAACAGGGATGTTAAAACAGTCAGCGGTAGAATGCCCTGCCATCTCACATATAGCACATACCTCTTCCACCTTAATTACGGACTTGACTTCACGAGGCCCTTTCAACTCCATTTGTTCCAACTTGCAGGTGAGCTGCTCCACCTTAGTCTCAAGGGCATTGGGCATGGAATTAGGATCACTCAATGAAAATTTCCCGGACCCACTCGGACCTTGATTTGCCATAGCCCACTCGCTTACGTCAACAACGTTCCATGACTGATTCTTTACTGCCAATTGATCCAAATAGTCCCAAGCATCTCCAGCCGTTTTGTCCAAGAAGTCTCCATCGACCATGGTGTCAATAAGTTGGTAACTTGATTGGGAACAACCGTTCATGAAGTGGCCAATTAACTGCGGCTTGTCAAGACCATGATGTGGAAGCGAAGCGACCAAATCCTTGAACCGCTCCCAATATCGATAGAATGTTTCCCCCTCTTTTTGCTTGAAGTTCTGGATTTGTTCCTTGAGTAGCTTCGTTTTGTGGACTGGGAAAAACTTTTTGTGGAATTCTGCCTTGACAGCCGCCCAGTCTCGCAACGATTGAGGTTTAAGAGATGTGAACCATTGTTTAGCTCTGTCCTTGAGGGAGAAAGGAAACAACCTCAATCGTGCATTCTCCAACCGTGCAACGTCCGAGGTGAAGGTATGGATAAGGTCTTCGAAATCGCGGATGTGGTCATATGTGCTCTCACGGTCCAGCCCATGGAATTGCGGCAAAAGATTATGGTAACCATACTTAAATTCAAAAGAGTTAGCATTAGTAGGGGCAGGGAGGACTATGGGGGATTGCTGAACCGGACTCCCCGGATTCAAGATATCCCACAAAGTCCTCACTGGCGGTGGTGGTTCACCCATTCTTTGTTTAGGACGGCGGCCCCGCGGACGTGAAGGAGATTTTAATCTCGAACGTCTATTTACTAAACGGAGAGGAGATCTTCCTCTCGGGGTGCCTTGAGGCGATAGTGAACAACAAAGCCTATTAGAGTTTGGACTCCGATAGAAACCAGTCATGCACTACCACTCATTCAAAGAATTGGTGAAAAATTCCAACCACAAAATAAAACAAACCAACAGCTACGCTACCAAAGGAAAAATATGTTCAATAAAAGGAAAGAAACAAGTTATACTTATGCTAACTTCGTTACACCTCAAGTCGATTGGAGTATCAGGTAGAGGTTTCCGCTAGCCTTAGTATAAATTGCTTAAAGTAAAAAGAAATGGAATACTTACAAGGGTTTGTCGAACCTGCAAATAAGCATATAGACGAGAAATCCCCGGCAACGGCGCCAAAATTTGCTTATCACCGCAACCTATCCTCTAATAAGGTTTGCACCCGAGCAAAGGGCTAGGTCGTTGATAGCATATAAACCGGAAAGACCGGGATCGTTCCCAAAGAGAAATCTTCTTCAGCGTATTTGGATTAGATAGTAAGTATGCAGCGAGGCTTTCAAGCAGCCAACTTGGTGATTGATTTGATTAACGGAATTTGAACTTGAAATTAAACTAGATTAGAGATGGTCAAGTCAAAGGGATTGATTTACCCACGACTTAGCCATAAAACGGTTCCTTCATCTAACTCATGAGTGAACCGAAACCGTCCGGATTCCACTTGAAGAATTAAAAACTGAAGGCTACTTATAACTCAACTCAAGGCATTAATTCAAACTGAACTCATTTAACGCAAGTGAGAGACGAAAATAGATCGTTTGCACGCGTACGATTATCAAGCTCGTAGCACAGGGCGATAAACTTCATTGATCAAAGAAGCCACCAACCCCATGATCAAAACTAGAAATCATGAGTTTAATTCATTCAAAACCTTGAAATCAAGCTAAAGTTTATGCGAAACCATTTAAACGACTAGTCCGCAAGGTTCATCTCACCCCATGACCAAACCAATTAACTACTCACTCATAGGAAAAAGGCTAGAAATTATGCTAGAAAATGGAAACATGATTCACCAAAAGAAATAGAAATAAACTTGATTTATATGAAGATCTAATCCACACGAACAACGTTAGTACTCGAGAAATTATCGGAATACGATTACTTGCTAGTGTTCTTCAAGGAAAACAAGAGAGAAAAGCTTGAAACTTACTAAAGAGCTCTAGAACAATAAATGACTTAAAGTGTTCAAATGTACATAAATGGCCATTCAAGGCAAATAAAGCTATTTAAAGGCCAAAACAATCAGCCAAAAACTGGACAAAAAGACCCCCAAAATATCCCAAAAACATAACAAAAGTGGAAAGTTTCCATAAATGGAATGTTCTGAAAAGCAGGAAAAATATCTTCTGGACAGCCACGTTATCGATAACACATGAAAATGTTATCGATAACACACCCCGGGTAAGATTGTAATCGATAACACAGAGTTGTTGTTATCGATTCCCTCAAGTCTGGAAACTTGTGGACCAAAATAGCTGCAGAGTTATCGATAACATTGGGAAGGTTATCGATAACACATGATTGCTGGACAAAATCTGGGTGAACGTTATCGATCACATAACTCGCAGTTATCGCTCTCCTTGCTTCTGGACAACTTCTAGGCCAAGATGGAGAAAAGATTATCGATAACACTGACTTTGTTATCGATAACATCAACGTTGAATGATGCTTGGTGGCCAGGAATTAGGAACGTTATCGATAACATATGCCATTGTTATCGATAACATCTTATGGAAATGCAGACACAGCCTGCTGATCTGGTTGAGTTTCCTCGCACCTTTCGAGGTTCATTCCTTGGCACGCAAAAGCGCCTTATTTGCACGTTTTTCCTGAAAAGCTCAAAGACACACCTTACGTGCAAAATATGACTTAAAAGAACAAATAAACATAGGAACATTGCAATCCGAAGGATTTGAGCACACAAGATCATGCGATCTTGTGAGCTTATCAAAGCACAAATATCGTTGTGAAGCAACCTCGATTGAGAGAACCAGATCAATAGACAAAATTCATCCAAAGACAAAACTAACTCTCGTAAAACGAGAGACAAAACTCTCGCAGATCAAACGATATGTCGTCGATCTAAAGAGACAGGAAAAAAAAAAAAAAGGAGACGGTATAGTATTATGACCTTTTCCTCCCGCCGTCGCACACGGGTATGAAACCCAAGGAGACAGAGACGGAGGTAAGTGAGGGCTAATGGGGGCATGGCCCATGTGTTTTGCAGAATTTTATTTTTTACTATAGTACACATGTTGCCCTGGTGAAGAAAGAAACTAGAAACAACCATTTTCTTCAATAGAACTTCTTTACGGAGCAACCCGTAAATAAAGTTTTAGGCGCCTAATCACGCACGTCCAAAAGTGTGTTGGACGGTTCGGATTAAAAATCAATTTTGACTAATAATAATTAGATGTTATCGGTCAAAATTGAAAAAACATATCTCAACCATGCATTGATTGCTAAAAGAACAGCCAAGATTATGTGGATCCGTGAATAAGTTTATCTCTTTCTTCAAACACGTGAGCCACAACCAAAGACCATTTTCTTCAAACTAGAAACAACCTTTTAGTTGTTTTTTGTTTGTTAGATATTGTGTTTGTAGTTGGTATTATTTAGACATTTGAATCCTTAGTTCCCCGAACCTTGACATTTCAAAATTTTATTGTTCATAGTTGTTCAACCCCCGCATGTATAAAATTTTAGTTCCATCCCTGCAAGAGGGGAGGGGTAGGAAGAAGATAAGTTGTGGTGACTAGAGTTGAGAGAGAGGGAGAGAGATAGATAGGGTCGGCTGTCGATAAAAGATCAGCTTGAGAGAAGTATGGTAGAAACAAAGAGAAGCATATAAATGTGTGTTTAAAACCCCATTATATGCAAACTAGAGGCTGGGGCACACGCGATGCGTGCGCAAGTCGGATTTTCACAACGTTTTTGTAAAAATGTTTTTCACTTATTGTTTGATCAAATTTTCACAAATGTTATGAAAATTCGACTTGCACACGCATCGCGTATGCTTTAGCCTCTGGTCTATTCTAATAAGCACAAAGCTACAAAATTTGATCAAACAAACAATATGTGGAAAGATATTGGTCAAAATTCGGCTTGCACACCTATCACATGTGTCTGGCCCCTAGCATTATCTTATTGTAACAAATAAACAACAACTTAATAAGCATCGTTCCATTAGCAAATTCCAGTTGTGGCTGGTTCCCCACGTGATGCGTGTGTGCGTAAAAGAACCTATTTATGAGATGTGAAAGTAGAAGGCAAGAAACAAAATTAAAATGGGTCTCTATCAATTTCATTTATTCACACTAAAGAGGAAAAAATCAGTAACGTACCTTCTCTTCTCTTACACATCTTGATTTATACAGAAAAACAAACAAAACAGAACACGCTCAAATGTCGAGAATTTGGGCATTAGAATTATATCAATAGCCTACAACCAAACAGCATAAACCCAATAAACCATTTTTTTTTTGGATAACCACCAAACGTGCCAAATTATCATAACTAAGAACATACTCACGAATCTCACCTATGGGGCTGCACTTCATTGGCTAAATTCTCCATTGTGCGGCTCAATCATTCTGGAGAGAGAGAGAGAGAGAGAGAGAGAGAGAGTCTTCCAAGTTCCTATCTTGGGAAACCTACTGAATGCAAAAATAAAAAGTTGTAACCGACTGAATTATTTACGAACCTGGGTGGCAGTTGAGGGGAGAAGAAAAGAGAAAAGTGGCAGAGGAAGTTTTCGGCAATTTTTTTTGTGTTTATTAAATGACAAATATATCCTTACAGTTACAATACTTTTGTATTGGTTTTTTTTTTTTTAAGAGGGTACATATAGAAAAGGAAAATACATGACACAAAAAGGGAGACACCAAAGGGGTGCTCTCCCTTTAGGGCCCGCTTGGATGCGGGTAAAAAATCGTGGGTAAAAAATATGAAGGAGGGATAAGATAATAGAGGGTGTTAATTTTGATGGATTGGCCCACATCGATTTGATGTTTATGGAGGAAGGATAAAATATTATGTGGTTTGGATGAGGTATTAAAAAGGGGATAAAATTTGACTTTGTTTGGATGGTTTATAGAATATGGGGATAAGAAGGGGTGGATGATGGGAAAAACTGTCAAATGACTATATTGCCCATATGCAGTGTTAAATTTGATTATGTATTAAAATAAGTATATAAATTCAAAAATCAATATATTTAATCAATTTTGGACAATTGGAAGTATAAAAAAATAAATTAACTAAAAAATGTCTATTCTAAAAAATTTATATTAAAAACGTGTTTTTAATTAATGGTTCGTATTTATCATTTTTTTGGTAAAATCAATTCATTTAATCTATAAACGTTTTAGACAGTTTATATATTAGTAAAAAATATGGCTCAAAAATTAAGTGTTCCAAATTTCAATCCGTTTGAACTGGTGGAAAGATTTTAATTTTCTGATCATTTTATCCTAAATAGTCATAATTAAATTTTGACTCTATAGCTCTCGTTGCTTAGCCCTAAGATATTTGATTCTATAACTTTCTTAGGGCTAATTAACGAGAGCCCTAGAGTCAAAATTTAATTATGATCATTTAGAATAAAATAATCAGAAAACTAAAATCTTTACATTGGTTCAATCGGATTGAAAATCGGAATACTTAATTTTTTAACTATATTTTTTAATATATATATGGTGTAAAAAAATAAGTGTTTCAATTTTCAATCCGTTTGAACTGGTGCGAAGATCTTATTTTTCTAATCATTTTTATCTTAAATAGTTATAATGGATTTTTGGCTCTAAGGCCTTTTAATGAGCACCTTAAGAGAGTCCTGAAACTAAATAAGGAGTCTTTAGGTTGGGGAAAGAGGATAAATAGGGGTGATTTTGTCCAAATTTCACCCCTCTCCACCCGGATAAAAATTGGGCACCCCTAGGGCCGCCCAAAAGTTTCACTGGTGAAACCCTCATATTGGTGAAAATGAAGAAGGAAGAAAAAGAAATGAGGGAGCTGAATGGAGAATCCAAGCAGCAGCAAAACCTTGGGCCCACCCCTTTTACCCCCTCTTTTATTTTCACTCATCTTTTGGATCCATCCAAGCAGGGCCTTATATATTAGAATAGATGTTCCTAGACCTAGTTGTCCTGAGTAGTAGGGCTGTCCGCGGTTCGGATTGGATCGGATTCGTATGAATCCAATCCTAATCCGTATCTCACGGTTTTTGGAAAATGCAATCCAATCCTAATCCAAAAGTCCACGGTTCGGTTTGGATTCTGAACCGTAAGTCACGGTTCGGTTCCGATTTTATCCACGGATTTTCTTCCATAAACACAAAAAAATGCATAATTACTTCAACTACTATATTACATATCATTCCAAATTTCTAGTTCAAGTGACGAGCAATAAGAGAAACATTACAGTCCAGATTGGCAAATTTCCAGTTCAAATGACCAGCAATATGTAAAACATTACATTGCAATAAACTACAAACTGCAACATTACAGTTACAACCATTGTTACATCATTCCAGTCCAAATTTCAGTCCAGGTTTTATCATTCCAGTAACCATATTTCATCAGTCTTGAATTTGATTAAGGGAAACATTTTAGAGTTTGGACAGTTTACCCCTTAAATTTTATATATTGTTATATTAATGTAAAATTGTTAAAAAAAATCATAACAAGTAGCAAAATTATAATTATTTATAAATATTACCTACACGCACACACACGCGCACACACACACATATATATGTATATATATATTTTTATTTTTATTTTTTTAAAATATTTCACGGTTCGGTTCGGTTAATCCGCGGTTTTGAAATAAAAATCCAATCCTAATCCGTATCTCACGGTTTTTTAATTTTCAAATCCATGTCCGGACCATTAATCCACGGACAAAATCCAAAAAGCACGGATCGGTTCGGTCCGGACCGGTTTCACGGTTCTCGATTTTTCTTGGACAGCCCTACTGAGTAGAACCACGCCTGGGAGAGCCAAAATATCCAAGGGTATTTTTGTCTCCATGTGTGATTTATAATGGTCATGTGTTGGTCACATGTCCTTTTCCGGCCAGAACCCTAATAATAGACAGCTGACAGAAGGTGTTAACTGGCAAAACTCAACACAATGAGGGGGTTGAGGGCCGTTTGGTGTTTGCTACCTCTGTTGGAGGACCTAAAAACTGTCAACAGTTAAACCAATTTGGTGTTTGTTACTCCTGTTGGATCTTCTCTAATGCGCTTAAACTTTTGCCATGCTTGTTCAAGTTCAACATGGGAATGTTATAGAAAAGAAGTACCTTCATTTCATGACTCCTTCACGCCTGTTTCACATAGCCTTCTTAGGGATTTTTTGGCTTGTCTTTATTCAAATTTTTTCCGCATTTGTTAGTTTTGCGTCATACTTTTGTAGATTATTGGTTCATCTTGTCGAGAGGAATTTGAAAAAAAAAAAAGTAAAAAACTATGAGTAAACCCAAATCTTTTGGAACTATCTAAGATAAAGCCCAAAAATTCTAAAAAAATTCAGCTATTGGGATTTTATCTTAAATATTTTCCAGACTATTTGGATAAAAATCATAATAATTTTTTACTTTTTCGATTCCTCTCGATGAGACAAACCAATGACCTCACGAAAGGTTGACACAAAACTAACAATTGCAAAAAAAAAAAAATTAAATAAAGACAAAAACCAAAAAGCTCCCAAAAAAGCTATGTGAAACAAGGGTTTCATAAAGGCAGATGATTTCCTTTATGATTTGAAGGGACACTCAAAAGTCCATTTTTGTGCGGATCCGGATCCTCTGTAAGGATTTTGTTTTGATCATGCTAACACATAAATGAGGGCATCATACGGACGAAAACAAGCCACGTTGCTACCCGGATCCAAATCCTCTGTGACGATTGTCCCTGTGAGGATCATGTGAGAGTTTTGTTCTGATCATGCCAACACATAAATGAGGGCATCCAATGAACGAAAACAAGCCACGTCGCTACCCCTTAAACTTGGAAATCAAACGACGTCGTTTCAGAAAAAAATATCCCAAACAAGATCTGGATCTTGTGCAAGGAGGAAGTACTGTAGCAGAGTACAATTAGGAAGTACCATCTTGTAATATATACTCCTACGAATAGTTTACGATTGTTTATTTTACTATGTTTCTTTTTCTTTCTTTTTTGTAATTACGAATAAGTGCGTCACCAAAACAAATAAAATTATGCATATTATTGATTAAGTTACGCTAGTATGGGTTTTTTTTGATAAGCTTACGCAAGGATGTTTCAAAATTGTACCATAAGCTTCTCCTTAGTGCAATACCCTTCGCTGGCAGATAGGGAAGGATCCAATTTGGAGCTAAGATACCCCAAAATCGTCACAGTAACTTCAAACAAGCAACGGCTCATTGCCTGAACTAAACGAAAGCGAAAAAATGAAAACCCATGTAACTAGGGTGTCAGCTAGTAAAAGTCATAACAAAACAGGTACCGAGTCCGTGTGGTTTATTGTATTGCAAGTATATCACAGGGCCTATAGAGGTAGAAATCACCGACGCGAAAAATGGGTGATACTGCTATCGGAATTAGGTCATTCCATGTGAGAACATTCATCTAAGTTGACAACTTGACAGTTACCCCTTTTTGCAGTCCATAGTTAAACAATTGACAGACAAAGTCTACGTTTTTTGCCAAAGAAAATGGTACGGAAATGAGAGAGATAAATTATACTAGTACTTTCTTCATTTGATTATCTTCTCATCCTTTACCTGCATAACTTTCGAACTCCCCCAAAAGAAAATATTGACAGGGCATTAGGACAAAATAATCAGACTTATAGATGATGACAGAGACATAGCATTAAGCAGGTAAACCCAAACTACACAGGAATGCAAATCTGTTTGTCCACTTCTTTTTTTGAACGGTGAAGAAAGATGGAGTATACGAACACTTCGAGTGTGGTTGAATATTACCGACATGATATATTGTTCGCTCCTCTAAGCGGGCTCCAACACAGTAGCCAAAGAAAATTGACTCCTAACACTTTAGAGAACAAAGAAGAAACGAAGTACAATCCAAAAGAAACTCGGAATGCATGCAGAGAGAGAGAGAGAGAGAGAGAGAGAGAGAGAGAACATATCTAACTAGTTTTATTGATATCCCATATAATCTTCATTGTAACTACAAAGCAGCAAATAACTCATGGCCAGAGTTAACCAAAGCAAAAAAGAAAGAAAATGCAACACATGTGACAGATGTCTGAGCTAGTTAACAATACTTAACAGTACTGCTATAGTACTTCCTCCTTGCACAAAAGATGGTGCTACCAAACAAATAATATCGAGAAGGGATAACAAAAGAGGCAAAGAGTTGGGCAGGGCAACACACATGACCCAACAAAATTGGTGAAGCTGTGATTGGACATTACATTACTCCCTTTCATCTACGGTTGATGCCTAACTTTTTCAAGCACATGACATGGCTGTCTATTTTTCGCAGTTGTACTCAACGACAACAAAAAGTACGGCTCAGTTTGAACGGCAAGAATGTTACAAGAAAATAAGACTGCAATTCCAGGTTCTCAAAATGACTCATGATACTAGGAATTACATGCCTAAACCCTCCCTCCCTCCCTCCAACATCTGAATCTAACATTCAGATATGGAAGAACGAAACCAAGAGTCAAAATTTCAGGACTTAAATTTTACACATTATACACAACAATCATACCTACCATATTTACCACCTGTTTCAAGTAAATTAAAAATTTTAATCATGAACAAAAGAAAGTCTTAAACATGCTTAGTCTAGCATACAAACGACAAACATGAAAATACATGAGCATGCTTTTACAATTGAGAGATCAGCCATTTGTTGTTGTATAGTTACTTCTTTGTCAGTGTAATGAAATACATGATTTTTACGCAACCAAACAACCATTATCGAACTCCAGTGGGTTCCGTTCAACAAATGAAAGAACTTTGTTATGAGTGGCATCGCCCGTGCATAAACCATTTACTAAATTAACCATCAATAGTACTCCTATTTTAAATTTAATTACTGTCCCGTAAAGATTTCTTAACCTAACCAAACGCTTAAAAAGCATTGATACAGGAAACTCATTACTTGTAATGAGATTCCTGGTAATGAGATTCTTCACTCTCTTCAGGCTATGTTTGGATGCCTGTAATCTTTGTTAGGATTAGGAATTGGATAACCAAGAATCGAAGTCCTATTAATTCAATACCCAGAGTAAGCCTATTCCGATGTTTGGATCAATCAAGTAATCTTATCAGAGAATCAATTACTCACAAAATTTCCAAGAGTCAAATATTTCCTTTTTTATGGCTTGCGCCAAGAATCTATGATTTACTTTGGATGGGAGGTAACAGATTCCTACTTAGTTTGGAAATGTGATTACTGGTTGAATATGTCGTCAGGTACGGCATTCCAATCAGTTCCAAACATAGGAGTCGGTGAACTATGGAATCACATTCCTATTCCTTCTCAATATTACTAACATCCAAACTGAAAATTTAGATACTCGTAGATGACCGCGACTGAGTAGTATTCAGCATGCAAGCCCAACAGCAGTACAAAAATCACAAGTACACAAGACAGGATAACATGTACAAACATCATCAGCAAAACAAACGAAGTAAGCAAATCGTTCAGATAAATATTAAACCCAGTAGTGCAACTTCACACATAGCAGACCGTACACAAGACAGGATAACATGTACAAACATCATCAGCAAAAGAAACGAAGCAAGCAAATCCTTCAGATAAATATTAAACCCAGTATTGCAACTTCACACATAGCAGACCTACAGGTTCATCCAACGACATTTTTCTTTTTCCGGCTCTCGAGAACCCTCTGAAGCTCATTAGGCCCACAAGGAACGGCGAGAACTCCCTCTGCTCTAAACCCAAATTCCTCCTCTGCCTGCTTTAACAAATTCAAGAAGTCAGGGTCATCTAAATAACCCAGTTCTATGATAAATCTCTTCAGCTCACCACGATCAACAGCATGAACCACAAAATGTCCTTCCTTCACATCCTCTGGCAGATCCTCTGCCCTTGAACTTGCATCGTCATCATCACTACCACTACTACCATTAAATCTTCTTGAAGATATGAATAGTTTCCCCATTAGCATTTGCCTGAGACGCTTAAGTATCACTAATACCCCTCTCATCACGGAAATATTAAACACAACTAAAATGCAGTGCTATTTAGATCTTATGCTTTTTGCTTGAGTTGGGAATTCTCCCACCTTCTGAGACTTATATACACGCGGTAACCTTGGACCAAAAGGGAATGATTTAATTTGAGAGAAATAAGTGAGCCTAATGCATGTGAAATGCACAATACCTTAGCAGTTATACTTATCAAAAAAAATAATAATAATCTTAGGAGTTATCACTTTCACGCTTGTGATTGCAGAAGGGCATAACCGACATAGGTTAACCAAATCACATGTACAAGAAAACAGCTGCTTTATAACCACGAAATTTTGCATGACGAACATACATGATACCACCAAACAAGGCATAAATTAGAGAAAGTATTGTACTTTTCTTACTAGTTCACCACCGCTATTAGTCTTGCCTTAGCCAGAGTCGTCTAGTCATTCGATTAAACAGTTGATCTGCGTTCGAATCCAGTGCCCGGGTCATCGCCACATGGAAAAACCTCCAGACTGGTGACCATTGCAGCCGGTGGACCCCTCCGGCACCGCTGCTCCATCTCCTGAACCTTATCAGTAGTCCCAGAAAACAGTGCCTCCACAGATCCATCCCTCCTGTTCCTAACCCACCCCTTCAACCCCAACTCCTTGGCATTCTCCATCGTCCAGTTCCTATAGAACACCCCTTGCACCCTGCCCTTCACCACCACCCTCACCTGTACAATCCCATAAAGAAAAGATACTTTAAGACGGTAAAAAAGTACGTGCACTCAACATAAATCCAAACAGAGAACGAAAAAAACAAAAACAGATCAGCAACAAGAAGGTACTGCTTGGTTCATTGGAATTGGTTCAAGAAAGGAATACTGCGATGGTCTGACACTGGAATGGTCATCTATCTATTCTAATATAGACAGGCATAACAGCAATGGGTGTGAACAAATTTCTGAAGCCGTGTCACAAAAGTGGTTTCCAAATATTGTCCTAATTTTGTTTTCACATTGTCCTATTAAAAATTAAAATTTTACAACAACGTTTATTATAGCATAAATGATCCATTTGGGCAAAGTAGTAAAACCACGGTTTAACCACCCGAACTCAACTACCAACTCCCATACCCCATGTATTTACACACGCGCATGGAGTGTATGCCCAACTTCTAGTTCATTTTAAACCGGAGGATATTGATCGCTTTTGGAATGTTAATCTTTGTTTCGTTGTTTCCAACAAACCAAACAATAGAGGATTACAATCAAAGAAACCCACAAAAAATTCCAAAGAGAAATTTATACAAATCCAGGAGAGCATATCGAGAAAAAAGGGGAAATTTATGCCATTCATTAGTAAGTTAACACCGGATTAATTATCATAAGAGAATGATTAGTTTGTTCAAGCTAAATTTTAATGAAGCATGCTGTGTTCACTCTGGGTCTCTAAAACCAACCTTTCCCTCTCTCTACATGCCGTCACTAATAAATTTTCTCACCAGTTATTACCCTTTTCTCTCCAGTTATTACTCTCATTTCTGTGTTTATCTCCTACACTCATTACCCAAAAGAAATCCTCCAAAACCCAAACCAAACAAACTACAATGATCTATTAATCAAACAAACCCACAAAATTCAATAGATAAACAATAACTCTATGGACCCAGAATTTTTTTTCCAAAAATGTCTCCGAAAATGAAATTAATAATTGGGATTCATGTTGATGTAGGGGACTCAAATATCCAAGTGAATCTGAACCACTAATTTTTCTTTCCAGAACCTTTTTGGAGAGCCAGAGCCAGCCCTGAGCTAAACCACAAGAGGCAGCCGCTTTAGGCTCCGGAAATTATAAATATTTGAAGGGTCGCTCCTATTTTGGAGCCCTTAGTCCAACAAAAGGCCCCATCTTCCATCTTGACTTCAGGCCCCAAAAAAGTCGGGGCCGGCTCTAGAGTGCCTAGCATTGCTCAGACTCTGAGCCTCAGAGATACAATTACATAAACACATAAATAATCAGAGTATAGAGGGGTACAGAAAGAGTGGAGCGATGCTTACGGTTTTGGTGTTGGTGGTGTTGTTGGTGGAGTTGGAATCAGCTAAGGAGGACATACAAGGTAAGAGAGGAGGTGAACGAGCTCGAAGCAGAGGACGTAAAGAAGAAAGACAAAGAAGATTAAAATGGCGAATTTGAAGACAAGGACGAGGAAGACGAAGATGAGGAGGCAGTAGAAGAAGAAGAACGCGGGGGAATCGTCGTGTCGCTGGTATACGACTAGCATTTTTGGTGGTTCTTGTGGTTTTCCATATCGGCGGGTTGTGGCGAAAAATCTGGGATTTGAAGAGAAGGGATTGAGAGACTGTTGATGGTGATGCCATTTGGGTTTTTAATCGATTGGACCACGGGGTTTCGATGACTTTCTTACGCCAACTTGATTGGGAATTTTAGTAGAACCTTCTGCTGTCGATTGTTCTGGAGGTTTGACTAGGAATAGGTACAAAATGGACAGGAGGGGTGATAAATTAATTGAAAATAATTCGATATTAATACTCTGGGAATATACTACATCTATAATACAAATTGCGACAGTGTGGTGCTCCACGTATTTTTCCTACATAAATCTTGACCATTGGATTTAACACATATTTTCCTGCATAAATCTCCACCCTCTATTCAACTGTTGGCATTAGATGGCTCAGATTGATTTCATCCAAAGATTGAGAGTGATTTTATCAATTTTTGGAAATGATTTTTTCAGTTTGAATGTTGAATTTTTGAAAATATTCAGTCATTATATTCAGTCACTTAATTTACGGGAATCTTGATTGGCATGGCAAATACATATACAAAGATTTGATTGGGTGAAAGAATATAATGACAGAATTTTTGGTAATGATTTTTACGGGGAGCTTGATTGGCAAATACATATACAAAGACTCGATTGGGAGGCTTGATTTTTGGTAATGATTTTTTATTTGCTTTCCCACTTTGATGGAAAACAACATTTGTGCTTGCTTTCTCTTTTGTTTCTTTAGTTTGGTTAGTTGTTGGGCGTGCGATATGTTACGTTGGTGTGATAAGAAAACCGGTGATCGGCTGCTCCCAATGAGAGTGGTCAATAGCAGAGAATGATAATTCATTTTAGTTGTTTTTTGGAAAAACGTAGCTTCATTGGCGGAAGTGGTCAATAGTAGAAAATGTAAGGAAGAAAAGCAAACAGCCTAGAGAGAGACCTACCTTTCTCTTCTTTTCTTCTTTCTATTTAGGTATTCTTCCTATGTTATTTCTTTGATTTTTTTTTAAATAATTTCAGGTATTCTCCCTATGTACCTTTTAATTTTCTTAGGCATTTAGAATTTTAAGAATTTTATATTGCATTCAAGGTGTTTTTATGAAAGTTCATACGAGAAGTTTGATTTCCAGTAAGAGATTATCACAATCCTTCTTGATTTTGATGACTGTTGCTAGGCTTACCCCACTTAATTGGGGCACATATCCATTAGTTAAAACAAGTTTCTTGCATAATTTGTACTACTTTCAGCTACGAGTCTGCGACCATGATATAGAAGGTTATAAGAACTTCAATGATGACTAAGACCAAATATAATTTATTTTTAGTTCACAGTTATTTTGCCTATATGTTCAAATCATAACTCCTTCGAGATCTGTGTTCAAGCATTTTGATCTGCAAATATAGATTGAATAGGTTCATGTTTGATATTTGAACTCTCTTACTATTTAAGGTGTTCAACGTGAATGTGCAAGTTAAGTTATAAGTTTTAGTTTTTCAGAAGTTAGGACAAACTTTGCCGACTGATTAGCAATTGTATTTGTGTTAATTTTCAGCTAATGGGCAATTTAATTTATTTCATTCTGGACAGAGCAATCACATTCCAAGAGCCAACCGAAAAGCCACAACAGTTGAAAAGGGTTGCTAGGGATATTGGGTGAATATAGGAAAGCCACAACAGTATCAACTTGGTATTGTCGGTTTTGAGGTATCTATTTTCGAACTTCTCAGGCGGTGGGACTGTTTTTTTATCTTGCTCTTCATATCTTAGGTGGCGGACTGTTTTTTTTTTTTTTTT
>BPLS01029355.1:0-68782 GCA_019656275.1 Rhododendron kiyosumense | reverse complement strand
AACCCCTAAACCCTAACCCCTAAACCCTAACCCCTAACCCCTAAACCCTAACCCCTAAACCCTAAACCCTAACCCCTAAACCCTAACCCCTAAACCCTAACCCCTAAACCCTAACCCCTAAACCCTAAACCCTAAACCCTGAACCCTAAACCCTGAACCCTGAACCCTTAACCCTGAACCCTGAACCCTGAACCCTGAACCCTGAACCCTGAACCCTGAACCCTACACCCTACACCCCACACCCTACACCCCACACCCCACACCCCACACCCCAAACCCCCTAAACCCTAAACATTAAACCCTAAACCCCTAAACCCCTAAAACCCTAAACCCTAAACCCCAAACCCCAGACCCTAGACCCTAAACCCTAGACCCTAAAACCCTAGGCCCTAAACCCTATACCCTAGACCCCGAACCCCAAACCCTAAACCCCCTAACCCCCTAAACCCCAGACCCCAAAAACCCCAAACCCCAACCCCAAACCCTACACCCAAACCCTACACCTTAGACCCGAAACCCCAAACACCGAACCCCTAAAACCCTAAACCCTTAAACGCCAAACCCTAAACCTTAAAATCGGAGAGGGACCGGCGTGTGATTCCCGGAGAGTTTTTTCATCTTTGTGTATACATTGTGTGAATATATATACAAGAGTTTTTCTCTGAAATTACTGCGTGGGTTTGTATACATGGTGTCCCTCATGGTCCTAACAAACTATTCTCACTTGGACTAGACGCTATAATCACATAGATCCCAAATCCTTTCATTGTCCAACTTTCAAACAAAATGCCACTAAAACAAGACTCTACATAGATAACCAACTCCTTGTTGGTTCTTGACAAGTACATCCAAATTAAGACTTGCATTAAATTCTCACGATAGAGAAAAGGGTAGCTAGGCATCACGAAACCCCCGATTCCCCATGGCCTGAAATATACAAGAAAACCTGTCATAGGCTTTGCTAGCCAAGACTTTCCCACTCCCACCCTTCACATCCTTTCGCTCACCACGAAGAACTGTTAGAAAGTTCTCCTTGGTGACATGCCTTCCTGTATAGTCCTTTGGTACCCTTTTATAAGCATCCTGCCCATATTGATGGTGGATGATAATGCCCTTCCTTGCGTTGAGGTCATCAAGGGCAATGTCATCATACATGAAAACTACAATATTTTGATCCTTCACACCTCCTTTCTTTAAAAATTGGTAAGCATGGCATATGTCAGCTTGATGGCGATAAGTTTCATACCCCTTTGGCCCTGATAATAGCACAGCCCACAAAGTTCCATTCTCTGACTCTGATGTGATCAACTTCAAAACGTTCAATATAAATTGAGAGATTGCTCACAATGAAAGCGACATAAGAATAAGTACTAAAACTATTGATGCATAGATAGTGAAATGTACTATCTTTTACTGATGAGGTGACAACCAAACTCAGCGGTAGAACTACATAGGCGACCAAGGCCCCCCAGATTTCATATTTTGGAGGACATTTATCTTATCTTTCGCTAGATATTTTTAAGAAAAATGTAAAATTGCAAAAATAATCAGAAAGTAAGAACAGTTTTTCATTTACATGACACTACATTATCATGATTGATACTGTGTGATAATGATAATGCATTTGTCGGATGATTGGATAACAACAATACTCGAGAATAATTATTCAACTTATGAAAATCGTCTCATAAAAACTCAAATGACTAGATTTAGACTTAGAAAAATTATCGGACCAAAATTCATTCAAAATATAGTACATTTTCAAAGATGAATTATGAATCTACAAGGAGATGGTTATCTCTGTAGAGTCTTGTTTTAGTGGCAGTTTGTTTGAAAGTGGGACAATGGAAGGATTTGGGATCTATGTGATGACAGCGTCTAGTCCAAGCGAGAATAGTTATGCCACTTATTGCCTTTTTCAAATTGGAGGATTTTACAATACCTGTTTAGGAAACCTCTTTAGCGTGTCATGGATGGAACATGGTGAGACTCATAATTGAAAGGCAGTCACCATTGGCGATCAATATCATTGGGTGAAAGCTTGAACGTCTAGAGCTAACACCTATGTCCTTGGGTCAAATATGAGAGAATATGGAGACAAACGAATAAAAGGTAAACAACTGTACATGTTTTTGGGTACTCCGGTGTCAAATGAGGAAGCCATTCTCCATTTAGAATAGGAACAATCTATTGAATTAAGGGAAGAAGAAGCCGATAAAGCTTACTGGACAGAGCAATCACATTCTCAAGCGACTGAAACTGATGACTCTAATAGTAATGAGGAAGTAGAGATTTCGGAGATGAGCCACTTGTATGCTATTTATGACACTTGAATTATGCATTTTAACTACCCATCTAGACTCTAATATTTAACGGTTTCATAAAATGCAGAGCACGTGGAAGAGTCGTGTGGGAAAGCTTTGTTTCTTCCTCAGTGCACATCGAAAGAAGGTGGAAGCGAGACGATGGACCTGATTAATTGCCAAATAAAATTTTGGTGGCCAATGGATAAGCAGTAAGTGTATTGGAGCAGGGAAGAAAAAGATTAGCTATTGTTGAAAGAAGTAAGAAATGATAGGCGAAAGATATCACCTTGGAACATGAAACACGGGTTGTTAAAGATTAGGAATCTGAATTTTAAACTCCTGATTTATTATCCACCTCTTATTTTTGCAGTAAAAATCTTTCTTCAATCTATATCATTAGCCCTTCTACCCATAGATATCAGCCTTCATTCTTCATTGATCTCCAAATTAAGGAAGGTTTCCTTTCATCCTTCATTCTTTCCATCCTTTCCAAATATATCATTAGCCCTTCTACCCATAGATCTCAGCCATAGAAAAAATGTGTACCAATCCTAGGGTCAAAAATATAGGAGAAAATTTAAGGGATTCAAAAACTTCTTTGTCATATTATATATATATGTGTGTGTGTGTGTGTGAGAGAGTGGGCCCTGTCATTTTTTGAAATGTGTTTAGATTGCTAAATGTTTAGTTGGTTAAGTGATTGAGGGAAAAAAATTGATTAATTATATATTTGGTTATTTGATTCATTGCAATATGTTGGTGGCGACAAATGTATTAATTTTGTTGCATATAGATTCTAAGTCATAGTTTCATATTCGCCTTCATCGGGTTGAAAGTTGAAAGCCAATAAAAATATACATGTGCCTATATTTCCGCATTGGAATTAATTTTCTATATTACATAATACAATGGTGTAGGGTCCATCCATACTTAACAAAAGACAAATTATTGCAAGAGATGCTTATTTTGATCCAATAGTTTAGGCTCATTCTTCTCCTTTTAGTAAAGTACTCACACTTTTTGCACATATTACACAATCGCTGTGTGAATTTATTTACTTCTAACAATTGTACATTAATGTCTCTGTAATTTTTCAAAAAAAAAATAGAGAGAAGAATAGCAAAACTTTCCAAATTATGTGCTAATTTGAAGAATATATATATAAGGGAGCATTCTGAGGACCAAAAAAAAAAAAGACACTCCATCTCAACCATTGAAACCAATGGCTGAGATTAGAAGTTCACAAAGAATTACTATTGGCCACAAAGAATTACTTCTGGCCACAAAGAATTACTTTGGCCGCGATTCATTACTCCTGACCGCAAAGAATTACTCGTAACTGCAATGAATTACTCGTGGCAGAGAATTACTTTTAGCCGCGTCGAATTGCACTTGACCGCATCGAATTGCACTTGGCCGCATTAAATTACTTTTGGCTGCATCGAATTACACTTAACCGCATCAGATTACTCTTTGCCACATCTAATTACACTTGGCCGCGAAGAATTACTCCTGTCTGGAAAAATTACTCTTGGCCGCATCTAATTACTCTTGGCCACATCGAATTACACTTGGCCCCATCAAATTTCACTTGGCCGCATCAAATTGCTCTTGGCCGCCACGATTTTCTCTTAGCTGCATCGAATTGCTCTTGGCCACATCGAATTGCACATGGCCGCATCGAATTGCTCTTGGCCGCTACGATTTACTCTTGGCTGCATCGAATTGCACGTGGCCGTATTGAATTGCACTTGGCCGCATCAAATTACTTTATAGTCTCGCAATTCTTTGCGGCCAATAGAAATTCGTAGCGGCCAGGAGTAATTCTTCATGGCCAAGAGTAATTCTTCGCGGCCAGGAGTAATATTTTGCGGCCATAAGTAATTCTTTGCACCAAGAGTAATTCTTTGCGGCCAATAATAATTCTTCGCATCAGATTCTTTTTCTTTTTAACTAATAGGTAAGAGAACAAAATTGTTGTTCAATACTATTTAAGCTGTTGGTTTAGATGATTTGGAGTATCATGATCTTTTTGGGATAGAAGATTGCAGGTTTTTTGTTGGAACCTTTTGGATAGACAGAGTTTCACACTCTACTCCTTACTTGGTTATATGTAATCTTGGAACTATATTGCTTTTCTATTTTTCTAGATCAATTAAGGAAACAATTGCGATAGGGGTGTCATTTTTGAGTGAGTGCAAGGCCAGCCCTAGGGTAAGCCCCGCAAGCTCTCGGGCTTGGGCAAACCCCCGGGCTGGGGCAACCAAAAAAAAAAAAATTTTAAGTAAGACATATATACATATATAAAATTTTCCTATAGTAGCACAGGTCATAGTCTTGGTTCAGTGGTCGCTGCAAGCTCTGAAAGACAGTTGGCTGTGTTCGATTCCTCGCCGCTGCTGCGCCCCTTTATTTTTTCCCTCCGCTTTTGATCCAACGGAATCCCAAACAATGCGTGCACGTTTCCCTTGTTTTCATTGGAAAATGATCCTGAGTTTCTCGAGCATATGAAACTCTTCTTTTTGTTTTCCTCCCAATACATAATAATGCAAAAATAAATTACTTTGTTAGAAATTTTGGATTTCCCAAGTACAACAGTAATGTATGAATGATATGTTCTTACATTTAATTAAAAAAGTCATAACTAAAACAAATCGAGTGAGCTAACACGATTTTTATTTTTACGTTCAAACTATCATTTCGCAAGAGAGATTAAAGAAATTAGCTATAATCTCAATTGGAACTGTAAAGAGTTACGCTTTTCGAACAGGTCATTATCAACTAAAAAGGCCAAAAATCAAAAGTTAGCGAAACGGGTCCCGAGTTCTTGGATAAGTAAAATACGATAATTCAATTGAAAATTTTGCTTCAAAAAATGTAAGAAAATTTTATTTTCTTTAAATCAGATCGTGGTAATCATAAAATACTATATCCGGGATTTACATTTTGATGTTGATTTTTTTTTATGTTATTCAATCTAAATAACAATCTAATTTTGATTTGTTTGGTCTTTGTAATTTTTTTTTTTGTATGACTTTAACTATAAGTGGGCAACAAAGTATAAAATTGGGCTAGGACAACCCAAAAGTTGGGCCGCCGGCACTGAGTGAGTGGACGTTCAAAAAATTGAATTCGAGTTGGAATTTGGTATGATTATGCATTCTTAATATCTCTAAATATAACTAACAGAATTAAGTAGATTTGGTAACATTTGTTGTGTTAAACTATTTTATGAACTTGGATAGATGGATCATGTTTGAAACTTATTTTTAAAATGAAAATTTTTTAGAAGAACACTTGTTGGGAGAAGAATTTTTTTTCTAATTCACGATTATTTGTAATGCTCTTCTCGCATGAGGTGGGACCCATACACATATACGGGACTCACCTCATGTGAAATGACGTTAAAACAACGGTTGTATCCCAAAAAAAACTTCAAAAAAGTGGGGATTGATACTTCATTTAGACTATGTTTAGAAAACATTGCGGCATGCCTAAAGGCATGGGCAATTACTAGTAAGATGATGTCTTAGGCATGTATTTTCTCTGCATCTCACCAAGAATTTACCACGGCTTTGATTCGTTTATCACCTAGTATGGGAAAAATGAACTTCTTCTACTTATACTACTTCTAATTGTTAGCACTGACAACCTCATCAGTTATCAATCCCATTTTTTAGCCAGTTCCATGGAAGGCCCTGTTATATTTCTGTCTGCTAGTTATGCATTCTTCATGTCTTCTGCATTTGTATTTTTAAACTGTTTGCCAATCCATTGGCCATGCCGATACCATACACATTGGAGCCTTTTTCAGTGTTAAAAATGCCTCTTTTTGTGCAGCGCATTCTATGGTCCTCTAGCTCTTAGGCATTGCAATCCGGGTACTCATATGCTCTGTTCCAATTTCTGATGTTATCTTTCTTGTTTTTTAACTCATTAATTGAGATTTTGCTATATTACGTAAAGAAGACAACTTATGCTCGATAAGTGCCTTAGGGAGTGTGTTCTCTTTTTATGCATAGCTTGCACTTCAAAACTCAGCCGGAAAAAAAAAAGGTTTGCACTTCATAAATCTGCGCAAGAGTGCTGCTTGAAATTTACCCAAAAAAACAAAGAGTGCTGCTTCAGGAATACTGTTTTGAATCTCTTGATGGTGTCGTCTTCCTAAAAAATTTACAGGTAATATGAAGGATTGGTGAAGTCATATGATCCTGAAATAAAGAAACAGGTGGTAAGCTGAGCTGCACTGTTACCAGTCCGTTCTATTAGGACTCTTATTTTTTAATTACTCATTTTTTACTTTATGAGATTGGTTTTTAATTCAAATATAAGTATTTTCTTAGGGAACGAGGCTTAAGAGTGGGTTTGGATTGAAAAGTTAAGTAATTTAATTTTTTTGTATTTGTTTGTCTTGTATCAAACTTTTGTGACTTGTTGAGAACAAACGGAAAAGTAAAAAATTTTGATTAAAACTCAATTTTTTTTAATAAAGATAAAAATAAGTCAAAATGACAATTTATTTTACTTATTTTTGTATTTTTTAAAATAATTATGAATTTCAAAAAAAAATTATACTTTTCTAATTTCTTCCACCAAGACGAATCAATAAGTTTTAAGAATTTGATGTAAAATTAGTAAATACGAGTACAAAATTTTTTAATAAAAAAAATAAATTATTATTTGACTTTTAACCCTAGGTCGGTTTTGTAGTTGTACAATGCTGACAGCTTGCGCTAGAGAAGCTTCCGCGGTTTCTAAAAGAAGTTTTGTGATCTTTCTAGCTCGGAGAATTTCAACCTCTTTGATAGAAGCAAACTATTGCGTACGAGCACAAAGAGTTTTCGAAGAGGAGGGTGGGGGTGAGAGATTATGCCTCCGAGAAAAGAACCCTGCAGAAATTTCCAGCGTGGAAGGTAATAGTCACTACCCATTAAACCGGCACAAAACACCTAATTCCATTTTTGTTGTTTTGCCTTGTTTGTGAGAAAAGACATTAGGGTTTCCTACCGACAATGAAGGAAGAGAATATTAGTCCCTCCCCTCCCCTTCTTCTTTTTTGGGGTTGGAAATTTGCAGACAATATATTGCCTCTACTGCAACTATAGGGGTTCCAGTTGAACTGCAATGTTATGGTCGAAGCCTCATATTCCAGTTGAAAGCTGGTGTACCGTAAAATGTACTATCAAGATGTTACTTATTTTGTGGTCTATGTTATGCATCATTTTAGTGTACATCAGCTTTTTTGCATATTTTCAGATCAAAATAAAGTACTTTTTTGCATAATGTTTAAATTTTGTTTGTTTTCATTCCTGTGAATTACTTCAAGCAAATACGATTCCAAAAGTTCATATTCAAACGAATATTTTATAAGAAACTTGAATATTGTATCGAATGTCCAAGATTATACCTTGCCTTGGGGGGGGGTGTGGTGGAGCGGGTCCATACATATATAGTAACTTTTATGAAAAAAAATTCCCCCCAAGGGACTTGCAGTAGCCAATCCCTTCCAAATAAACCTGAAAAACTAATTAGGACGGAGGGAGTAGTATAATATGGAGAATGAACTGTAAACCAAATCTAGCTCGATCATTGGTTGTAAAAATGCTCAATTAGTATGAGATTGGTTTGTCTGCCATGTTGTTCGTGGGGAAGGGGTGCCTAGGATAGGACCACCTGTGGTTGTTTTTGGATGAGGTTAGGGTGAGGACTTTTTCTAGGGTTGTGTTTGTGGTGGGTGGAAGGATGCATATGGCCCTCGGGGTTTGTGTAGGATTGTAGTTAACTTGGATTTAGAAGTGGCTTGCTGGAATTTTTTCATAATATAAAATGCTATTTACTAACTAATCTTAAAAGTTCTAATATATCTTTGACACAAATCATAATAATAAGAAAAAATCAATCAAATTGAACACCACCCCTTCCCAAACTTTGTGCACTAAGGACCTAAGAGATGCCAGTTATCCATCCAAAGAGAGTCATTATCTGCCTTTACCACCCCCATGTTTAATGGATCCTGGCCTTGGCTTCTCAGCTTGGAGATTTGCCTCATGGTCCATGAAGAGTGGTGGCAATTCCAATGACTGAAAACAATGATTTTTGTCAGCACAATTATGGATTCACTTCACCCACAGGGTATCTATCTTCTTGCAAACTGCCCACAAGTCCAGTAGCATGGCTGCATTGTTCCAGTCTTGAGTCTTCCTAAACCTCAAGCCACCTTCTATTTTAGGAGCACAGAGAGTATCCTAATTGATCTTAGCCCCAAAAGTGCTTAGCTCTGTACCTTTCCACAACATAGCCCTAATAACTCTTAATCACAGTCACAATCTTCCTTGGGAGAATGAAATGCCACTCCTGTAGATTTGAATATAAACAACACAGAACTCATAAGTTGGTCCCTGCCCCCACACAAAAGTGACTTATTAGACAATGTTTGGGTCCTTGAAATGATCCTTTCCTTTGGCAAAATGTAGTCTTGAGTATTGCATGCTAGTGGTAGTTAGGGGAACCCCCAAGTACTTGACGGGAAGGGAAACTTCGGGAATAGCAATTATATTGCCCAAGATCAGAGAGTATACCTTGTAATCTGTTAGCTAGGACTTTACTCACTCACTTGTAGCCGTAGGTCACCTTGCAACTTGCAATGAACCTATAGTCCTTGACTGAAGAAGGGCATTAGACTTAGGGACAAGAGAAAAAGCTGCAGCCCATTCCCCTAGCCTAGTGCATTTTCAAAGTAATAACTAACTGCGTAAAGGAAGTTCTCACCGACAAACTCCCAGTTCGCATGAAAAGCAGAGTTGAAACCATCAGGGCCTTGGACATTGTTATTCCTAATGGAATCCAGTGCTGAACAAATCTCCTTATCTGAAACAGGCTTAAAAGGTCTTCCCAGTAGCTAACAGGAACAATTCTTTCGATGGCCTTGGTCAGAATATCAATTGTCTCTTTTTTTTCAGCAAATTTACTGCCAATAGCCCTGATAATACTCCAGGATTTCCCCTTTAATATTTGTTAGCATCTTCAACTCTGACTTCCTGACTGGATATGTTCTCCTCATCTTATGAGCATTCATCTTTTTCTTCCTCATTTTAGGAGCATTCATATCTGGTGAAAAAACCTTGTGCTCCTAGCACTCAAGGATAGGCATTTAACCCTTGCTTTTGCTTCTTGAATGACTTTTTAGTCAACAAAGGTACTCAACAACTGCTTTTCCTTTTCACTCAGAGCAGCAACATCAGGGAGCTAAAGCACTGTTCTCCTATTCGCTCTTATGGCTTCTCTCTCCTGCCTTAAAATATTCCTTGTTTTGACTTTTGGACATTCTTGTATTCCTGCCTCATTAAGTTTGGTCTTTTGACACTGTTCTTAGCTAATACAGAGACTGCCTCGTGGATTCTTAATATGTCAAATTTGTGAGTGGATAGCGTGGCCTCACTGGCCTAGAGAGGAACATTTTCGTAGTCATGTTATTGGTTTCTTCATAACCTAGCTACTCTCTCTCCCGACCTTTTATTAGTAGTGTAGTATGCCTATGGTTGATACTTGTTTCCATCTGCTGCCTAAAGGTTAATATATGGATCCAATGTTCTAGTTTATTATCCTTATTCATCATCTCACCAGTGTTTCTGTCAAGATAAAACCATTTATTTTCCGAACCATGTTTTGGATATGATGTCCATTATTTTTTACTTCTAAATTCTCTCCTTGCCTCTTCCAGTTGTCAGTATGGTGAGCGGTGTAAGTTTCTTCATGTAACACAACAACAACCAAAAGCTAATGTCTTTGGATATGGTGTTCAAAGTAGCACTCAACTTCAGCGATCAAATTTGCAACAGCACAAGCCCAATTCATTCGGCTTTGGTGTTCAAGGCAGCCCACAGGCAAGAGGGGCAAATGGTTTTGGATCCAAACAGGACCAGTTCAAGGTTCTGTCCTTAGTTTCTTGCTCCTATTAGAAGAATGGACACACTTTTTGCCATATTTGTAATGTGATAATGTCAGTGAATGTCATGCTTTTATTTTCGTTAGTTTTATGTTACTTTCGTGTCACCAGCCTTATGAAAATACTTGGACACGTTTCTCCCCCATAAATGCTGGTGGCTCCCAAGCATCACAGCAACCTGATAACCAGCCTCCGACAGCTCATCATAAGTGAGTGCTTGAGTAATGCTTATACTTCTATGTTTGTTGCTTTATATCTTTGAGTAAGTGTTAGTTCATCTTCTTGACTGGCTCTGTATACTGCTCAAATGCATTGTGATGTGAAGGTGCACAGATCCTGAATTGTGTAAAGGTCAAATCTCGGAAGATTTTCAGCATGAAAGACCGCTTTGGAAGCTTACATGTTATGGCCATGGTAAGAGGTATAT
Organism: Rhododendron kiyosumense; assembly: GCA_019656275.1. Lineage (NCBI taxonomy): Eukaryota > Viridiplantae > Streptophyta > Magnoliopsida > Ericales > Ericaceae > Rhododendron > Rhododendron kiyosumense. The sequence goes on along the minus strand of BPLS01029355.1, from coordinate 58,104 downwards.
TTTTCTAACAATGTCTCTCACAGGCACTTTGAGAAAGTTGGTTTTCAAGATTTCACTGAAGAACAGATTAGTTGGAACACTTTTTTTTAATGGGGAAACTGTTGTGCATAAGTTGCCGAGAAAAACCAAGGAAAAATTGGTAAGTAGAGGTTTGAGGACCACGCAAATATGAGACCAACATGCAAGTTAATGATGATTTAAATCACAGTATCGGCCAGTGTAACGGTTGCAGTCACTTGGAACAGTTATTGGCATTATCACCCATTTTGAAGCTCTAGCAAATATCATAGAACTTGTCGACAAGCATGTTTATTTCAAATTGATACCCAGGAATCATATTATATAACGTACATTTGAAAGGTTTTAGACCATCAACCACAAAAGGTTATAGACCATCATCCACGTGTTGTGTTTTTCCCCTGCAGAGAGAATTATGTTAGATATTCAACTCCCGAAATTGTGTTGTTTTTATATTTAGTATGTAATATATAGACTGATAGTCGATGAACAAACCCAAAAACAAAAAACCACATTATTAATACATTCAACTCAAAACCAATGGTCCTGAGTAGAGAGGTTGCCAAGCTCTCAATGCCGATCAAGCTCTAACACTGCCTTGGTTGTGCAAGAGGTAAACAGAAAATCATAAGGATTGTTAGACTTGTCCCACATTGTTCATTTAAGCCACCAAGCTTGGTTAATTTATTCTAGACGTTACTCCACCTATTGCTAATTAGTTTTTAGCTTGGAACCCTCCAAGAAATCTAACATGGTATCGGAGCTAGGTTTTCAGATGCTTTTTTCTTTTGTCTATGCCATAGTTACACTTTGTTTCATTGCGATCCGTGTGTTCCGAATCTTTTATTGACCTCTTCACATGTGAGTCGGGGATCGCACGTGAGGGAAGTGTTGGAAATTGTCCCACATTGGTTAATTATCTCCTCCAGAACTAGTATACGAGCCTGTGCGGCCTCTCCACTCATTGCCAGTTGGTATTGAGGTGGATGCTTTAACAAGGATCATAAGAAAACAAGGCGCACCTAATGCACAAATAAGGGGGAAATCAATCAAGAGTGTCTTGTCCAAAAGCTTTCCAAAGCCTAGCTCGGGCACCATGATGCAGAATGAAAATATCATATTGATTAGGAAGTAGTATATTTGATTTCAATATTTTGTTAGAAATCTTCAAATTAGGAAAATAAGTATTCAGTATTCTAGAGTAATTAGTTTCCTAATTCTCTAGTAGATTTAGTTTCCTTTTAATTTTTATTTGGTCAAAAAGAATTGTTAGTTTCCAATTTTATTGTTTCCTTATTTTTATTTCCTAGTATGTAGGATTTCTTCCATTATAAATTAAGTTGTAAGTTTTAGGGCTAAGTGGTTGTTATTGAATTAAAGACAAATTGAGAGTTTTCTCATTGTCGTGCGTTCGGAGAGGGAGTACCTCTAGTTCATACCTATTTGTATTTATGTTTCAAAGAGAGAATATTTAACATAAGCAAGTTCGTGATCTCTTTTTGCAAATAGTTTTTTAAAAGGAGGTTGCGCTACACCACACCACCTTAAGCATCCAACGGTCCAACCCAAAATCCATTGGCAATGAGTAGAGAGGAAGCCCAAGCTCATATACTAGTTTTGGAGTTAGTAATTTACTAATTTATCAATCTTGTACAAGCTCTTAACATAGGTTGAAAAGAAACCCAACAACCAAAACCAAATTGAAGTTATGTCAAACCCAAATCGAAGTTCCTTTGCCAAAAACAAAGCAAGATCAACATATATCGAAGAACTTCTTTCTGAATCTAACTGAAATTGAGCCCTAATTGAACTTCCGGTGTTTAATTGGGATGGGAATCGAACCCAAATTAATTGGTTTTGTTTTTGACGTAATTTGAACTCAAATCAGGCCCTCATATTCCAAATCAAAGGATAATCTGGGGTGCTGCTATCAAATCAAAGACTCTTTGTCAAAGAATCAATCTCCAATCCTGATCATACGTTATCAATACTTTTGGGTAAGTGATCCGTGTGGGATTTGGTGCAAGTAGGACATAATTAATCTCGAGAGGCACCAAAAAGGGGGAGAAATGGAGGATGAAATGGTTTGGAAATTGAAGACAATGAGGGAAAATGCTAGACATTGTTGTTGGTGCATTGAATATTTTCTAGTTTCCTTACTTGGATCCTCTTTATGTACTTTCTTATACCTATGAAGCAAGCATTTTTCTCTGTTAGATGATTATTGGTTTATTTGTAATTAGTTTATTAATTGTTCTATTATGTAACTAGTTCATTCCCTAGGACCATAGTATAATTAGTCTCTAATGTGTTGTATAAATACTTACGTTGTATTCAAAATATGTATGAGAAGAATAATCCTAAATTTCTAGGTCTCTTAATTTCACATTCCCATACCAAAGGGGTTCAGATAAGACGGCTATGTTATTGAGGGTCACCCGTGAAATGGTGTTAAATTAGGCCGATATGCCACTAGTATGGTCACCAACCCTCGAGGGATTCTCAACCGATCTTCCCCCATGTTGTGAAGCGAGGCTGGCTCCATACCCATGATGATCCGATCCGTGCTTCGCCCCAAGGCACTAGGAGAAATTCTCTCTAAAACCGATCTGATCCATAGGTGGTTCTGCCAACCCAAAACAAGGCAATGAAGACTCGTATCATACAACTAAGTCAGGTGGTAGGTATGATACGACTCCCCATGTGTCAAGTGGCAGTTGTGATACATCTTCTGAGGTGTCTGATGTTAGGCGATGCCTTCTCTCTAGCTGATCTAAGAAGCACGGATACGGATACGCGGATACGTGATTTTTCAAAAAGGTAGGATACGATACGTTGGGGATATGTTGAATATAAAATTAATTTTTCCAAAATTATTTGTATCCCCTTCATTAGGTTGTGAGGATGAGGAAACAAAACTACCAGTACCAGTAGAGTCCAATCATACTGTTATAGAAAAAGAAATCCCCTAAAATCATATTATACGGAAAAAAAAAAAAACCCCTAAGAGAGATGAGAGAGAGACGAGAGAGATATACATTTCCGTATAGGTATATATATTTGTGTGTGTATGTATATATATATATATATATATATACACTGTTACTCAGTGAGAGAGAGATGAGAGACGAGAGAGAAGAAGACGAAACACTCACAATCATCATCGTTGACGAGAGACGAGTGAGAGATATCGTTGTCTTTTTCCTGCCTTTCGTTCTTCTCTATTTTTGACTTGGCCAGATAGGGGAAATAAATATAAAGTCCTAATTGCAGTTTTGACCCATATATTTTAAGTCATAACATTTTTACCCCTGCGCGTATCCAAAACGTATCCATAACGTATCCGAGCGTATCCAAAACATATCCATAACGTATCCGAGAGTATCCGAAACGTATTGGGGTACCAAAAATTAAATCTAAAAACAGGATAATCTAAAAAAAAAAGTATTGGATACGTATTCAGAACGTATCCGATACGTGTACGGTACGTGATACAGAGGCTAAAAAAGAGTATCCGTGCTTCATAGGCTGGTCAAGGTGGAGCTCCCCTCGCAGAGTCTTGACAATCCCTTTGCTCCAGTCTCCAAGCCACATACCTCCTTAAGTCCCAAGCAAGCTAGCTAGGCCGACTCCCAACTTAGAGTGTTATGGAACGAAGAGTCGTCATGCTTAATAGAGCCTTATTTGAGTGTGGATATAGGCTGGAGATGTTACACGCGATCTTGGGTAAAACTTGACCCCAAAAGCTAGCTATTGAAATGAGGGTGCTCTCACACTTATATTTTTCTTATTACTTTGGTACCCAAGCAATGTGGAACTTCGCTTCACACGCTCCCTCATGCCTAGTGTGCTCACTCGGCAGTGCTTGCCGCATGCAGGCCAGGGACATGCACCCTACCCATCCTTGGCATACCCAGCTCTGGTAGATATGAGAGAGAAGGGACAAAATACATGAGAGAGCAGAGAAACCAAACTTATTACATTGCTAACAGTTGTTGCGTAATACAATGCTAAGCTGGGTATAAATAGAGAAAAAGACCAAACCCTAAAAAAACCCTAAATGGCATAAGTACCAAACTACCCTAACTACATAAGACATATTATAAGAAAACCATGAAACCCTAATAGCCCAAAAGTACCATACTACCTTTACCCAAAATAATAAACATATACATTTATTCTTCTCACCCCCCACTCAAACTCATGATGCGAACGGGGTGAGCAGCGTGAGTTTGCCAAGACAAGAACCAAAATGCCAACGAAGGCCAATGCAAACGACCAGTATCTTCAAACCATCCGAAAGCAAGGCTCAGTACACGAACCACCAGCCATGCAGGTGCAACAGAAAAGAAGACCAAATTCTAACAGGAGATGCAGAGTGCAATCAGAAGAGAAGCGACAAATGTGAATCAGCTGAATTGATGGGGGACTTCGCTTTACACTCTTTCCTCACTCCCAAGATACTCACTAGGCAGCACTTGTGGCGTGCAGGTGAGAGACACGCACCCTACCCATCAAAACCAATGCAACAGAAGTGCAGATATCCAAAATAGAGGCATACAAAACAGAACAAAAGAGGCAGAGCCAGATTTCTGAAGTCTCGAACAAACTTCAGGATAGATTCAATTGCAGATTCAGAGATAGATTCAGAAAGATGCAGAAGACAAATAGATTTCAGATTCAGAATAGAGATACAGACCTAGCAATACAGAGCCAGAGATAACCAACAATACAAAATGGAGATAACCAGAGATGCAAAATACCAGATTGAGACCAAAACATATTCAATTAGAAAGTTTAAATTTTAGAGAAAGAAGTACAGGAGAGAAGAGAGATGCAGTTAAGAGAGTGCAAAGGTTCACACAGTTTAAAAGGTTCAGAAGGTTCAAAAGGCAAAGATTCTAAAGGTGCAGTTGTTCAAATATAAGAGATGCAGTCTGATGCAAATACTAGAATACCAGAGATTTGCAAAAGTATAGAACAATGCTAAATAACACCCAAACAATAAAAAAACATAATCAAATAGCACAGATCTGAGCCGCCGGAGGTCTGTGGAGGTTCGCCGGAGATCAGGAGGGCTAGCCGGAGGCTGACGATGCTCCAGCGAGGGTCGGAAGGCACTGGGTAACAGTCGTCGGAGTGCTGGGTTGCTGTTTCAGAGCTTTTCAAGGCTGTCAGAGTTGCTACAGTGCCAGAGATTGCATACGACGGTCGCCAGAGGTCGGTGATTGCATAGGTGAGATCGCCAGACGTCGGCGAGTGCATAGAAGTGGTCCGTGGTGGTCTATAGTGCTGCATTCAAAGAGGGAAGAAGAGGGAGGGAGGTCGGCTACTAGTGGTGGTGGTTACTTCTTGTGGCTGAGAGAGAAACAGAGAGAGGTCAGATTCAGATTATCGACTGAGATGAGGAAGAAGACCAATTGAGATGCAAGGTTAGGATATCGCAACCCGCTCTGATACCATGTTAAGTTACCAACTCTTCCAAAAGCTTAAGCTGTTAGGAAATGGGCCCAACAATGTATATCAAGCTATCTAACACCTTCTCTCACATGCAACCCCGTCTTACACGTGGAGATGCAAATTGTCATAGACAGAAGGAAACAGAATACGAAAGGGAGAAGTATAATGCAACCGGGGAACAAATGCACACGGAGAGACTTGAACAACCCAAGTCCTCTTGCAACCTGAGCTCTGATACCATGTTACACGGTCTTGGGTAGAACTCAACCCCAAAAGCTAGCTGTTGAAGTGAGGGTTCCCTCACGCTTATATTCTTCTTGTTACTTTGGTACCCAAGCGATATGGGACTTCGCTTCACAGGAGATTCCCTGAAGATCTCTTTGAGCATTTGAAGTAGCTTACTCTCCATGGAGCCCAAGAGACTTGATTGGAGTGATATGGAAAAAGGAGGACCAAGCTTCCTTATCTGCTCTACACTGGTGGGTCATAGATACCCACACTATTAAGCTTTCAATCTTTTGCTTAACTAGTTAAATGTGCTCCAGTAATTACTTTACTAAGCAAATATCGAGGCAAAGCTATCTTTGTTAGAAAAAAGAAAAAAGAAAAAGAGTTTGGCTCAACTTATGAATTGATTATTGGGGGGTGGTGGGGTTGTAAATTAGAGATTGTGGATTATATACCAAAATAGACTATGAATCTGTGAAAGTGTTTGGATGACATGTGCAGGATAGATTATGTACCGTTAAATGTTTGGAATATGAGATTTTTTGTTCTTGTAGGTCTGCTTTTTTAAGAAGTCATAATATCCTGCAGAAAAGTGGGTTTATTCTTCTGTTAAATTGATTTCTTTTTCACCTTTCTCGATCCTGAAAATTCAATTTCATTTTTTATTTTTGTCACATCCCCCTCCTTGGGATCAAATTGGATAGTTCTATCCCCTGCCCAGAGATAGAACTAAAAAATATAACATTCTTATTATTTATGATTCAAAAGATCGTTAACGATATGATTATGCTGTATAAGGAAAATCTCGAATTTGGATCCAAAATTGACGGCTTAGTGTGAGCTTATCCATGTGCTTATCCTCTTAGGCATTCTTTTTCTTATCTGTCTTTCGTCCTTGCTTTCCTGGGTCTCTTGGCCATGTCACCCTTTCCTAGAATTTATGTGCATTTATGTGCAACTCTTCTACAAAAAATCTGTGCACCCATACTTTATTGAACTTGTTAATATAGATCCTGTATACCACTTTTACTTCGCATATTAATAAGCACCATGTTTGAAAGTAACAAAAGTTAGGTAAAGACATTGTCACATTCTCTTTAACATGCAATGTGTGTATATAGTTTTTTTGCTAAGCAATGTGCATATATAATGAGGAAAATTATCCTCAAAAGGAGAAAATGCTGAAAATTAAATTCCTTGGATAATTAAAACATAACGTAGCTAACAAATACCACTCCATATAGTTAAACAGAAGATGTGCACATATATGATGGGGACAAGGGTGACTCCTTCAATGAAAATAAGGGGTAAAATGGTATTTTGGTTTGAAGGTGGTTGGAGAATGTAAAATTAGAATTCAAAAAGCTCCTTTGCGGCTGTTTCTTAGATTGTGGCTTTGTCATTCAGTTTTGAGAATTGATTGTGGCAAAATTGCATTCTCCTCTGTGACTCCCTGACAACTAGAACGAGAAAATCCAAAATCCAAAAGCCAAAATTAGAATTCAAAAAGCTCCTCCACTGATTTTCTTATTTTGGCTTTATCATACATTTTTGAGAATTGATTGTGGCAAAATGTGTTCTCGTCTGTGACTCCCAAACAGCTAGAAAGAGAAAATGCAAGTACTTGGAGCTAATTTGGAAATTATTGTAACTATACCGTGAGTGTGTTAAAGCCTAAAGGAACGGATAAGCCTAAAACCTGTTTTTTAGCTCTCCTGCGCATTCCCTTGTATTCTGTTCCATTCTTGTCATGATCAGAAAATATCAGGAAGACAGCAGCATAAATAGCAAATTATGTTGTTTGCAGTTCTCCTTGTGACATCAGTGGCGATATTAGCTTTGAAGAATTGCGAGCAGCTGCATATGATGATGCAAAGTGTGGCTTGAGCTTGCAGTCAATTGTAAGAAAACAAGAACATATGTATTTTCCACCACCACTTAATTATCTTTAAGATGACCGCCCAGTGGTGGCACCACGGGTGTCCTTTGAACCCCCTGACTTTGCATAATTGTATTCATCTTGATTCCTTGAATAGAAGATGTTCTTTTGAAGGCCCATAAAAATTATCTTGCTTCGATGACATGTAGGAGAGCATTCTTTGTGTCTTGCAAGATCATTTTAATTCACCTTACAGGTGAGTGAACATCATCTCACTTGTTATTGGTTAAAATATTGGAATGAGTCTCATGTAAGCACTGGACCCCATTAGTTTAGCCAATCACTAATGTGTTACTGTATTTGTTTTCACATATTGTGGGCACTCATACTAGATCCCATCAGTTTGTTGGAAATTTAATAATTACCAAATGTCCCAATCATCTACACGTCAAATATGATAGGCCTTATTTTTCAAGACTTGTGATGTAGGGCCTCAAAGCTTCTTGGACCCACTCAGTACTAACGTTGATGTCTAGTTGAACCCCAAAATTTCATTGATCAATCTGGATGGTCATAACCTCATAGTGGTGTTTTGATTGTGATCGAATTTATCTGTAATAGAATGCACTCGTTCCGTGTTCGACAATCTTTGGAATTTAATTACCCACTCGAACAGATGTCTTATAAAATTCTAGAGCTGCCACTGCGACAGTCTATTCCTTGTCAAAGTTATATGATGGACAACAGAACAGTGGATCTTATGACTGCAGTTGCATTCTAAATTTTCTTATTTCCTTCTAATTAAGCAGATACCGAGTGTCATATGCAAACAAAGAAGAAAAGACTGGAACTGAACTACTAGGTTTCTGTTGCATCTTCTTGTGGTGGTATGGAATTGTGCGAATTCAATTATTTTACTGATGCATGAAGTGGTATGATAATTTGAACATTTGAGGAGGCTTTAGAACATAGAGCAATACATTTTGAAGTGCAAGGGTGAAACTTTCCTGTCTATTTTAGATACTTCGCTACTAATGAAAATGATCTGAATTACGGAAAGCCACTCATCATGTGACATGTCTAATGCCATGCATACTAAGAAACATTGGAATTGTTTGCATTGTCCAAGGCTCAGTGGCACAATTTTAGTTTAAGTATCTTGTCTAATACACCAAGAAAATTCCACTCGGCTGTGTTATTAGGTCCAAAGGGATGTAGTATAAGCGAGCCATCAATGAAAATGATTATCTAAATTACTCAAATCCAGTCCAGTCATATCAAATGCCGTGCATTCTGACGTATGAAGAGTGGCATTGTTTTAATTACTCAAGGGTTGGCGACAGAATTTATTTTAAGTATCTTGTATAAAACTCCAAGAACTGTGCTATGTTATTAGGTCAAAAAGGATACGGTTATGTGATCTAATCATTCTGATTCATTTTTTAGTTGACCACTAATTTACTGGCTTGATTCATGGGAAATGGTCTACAATAAATGAATATAGTTTGTTTTCTTTTTTCCCTTTCATTGGCTAAATGAAAAGACCTAAATACGTGCGCGTGCGCGCGCACACACACAAAGGAAAAAACAAAACAAAAAGGGGGCACATTTGCCATACACAAATCCACTATTTGAAGCAAGTTAGGCAATCAGAATCAATTGCCAAAGATATAAGATCGACCAGGATGTGCCCTTAATCCTATGAAATGTTTTATGATCCTTGTAAAGTCCTCTTTAGTGTTCACCTTCGTCAACCGATCAATATTCCCTCTGTGTCCATTTGAAAGACCTAATGCATACAAAATAGTCTAAAACTAACTGTAAAATTGTGATCCATTATGTGATGAATGAGAAAATGATCTGTGTGGGGCTCTAGATGATGATCTTAGATTAGGTAACCTCTCTAGCTTCTGGTTCAGCTGGGTTCTCGCCTAATACCTTCACCTAGCCTGCACAGGGAAGCACGACTAACAAACCATACTTGAGGGACTGCAGAACGGTCCTCCAGCATGAGGATCAGAAAGTGCCGAGCAAGTAGGGAAAGTACTAGGGTTTGTGGGTAGAAGATAGTGTGTACCCCTTAGGGTTGCCTCACTTCCTTTATTTAGACTGTCCTTGCTTGCTCTCCAAGTTCGGGCACGTGTTGTGCCCGCTTCGGCTGACGTCACTTTTGACGTAGCGGGTAAGGCGGCTAACGGCCTCGTGCGTGAGCTGTCACCCTATGTGCACTCATGATTACCTCGTCGCATAACCGCTCCGGATGACATCATATATGTCACTTCAGATAAGGCAATTACACGCACGTGGGTGAGCTGGCATGATGATCACGGCCGAGCCCAGTGGCCTAACATTGTCAGTCCTCATTCTGGACACATCTAACAGCCCATAGTTGTCGGTCTGACTGCCACCGAGGTCGAACCATGATACCCAGCCTATAAGCCCACTCATGGGTTCGACCGTTCTAGTCAGGACCTAGGGGTTAGGCTTGGCCGTACACTGAGCGTAGTGACCGTGTCCAGACCATCTAATTTGGCCCACTACAGTAGTTGGTTTTTTGACATTTTAGTCCTTATTTATGCAAGAGTTGACTATTTGACATTTGGTGGTTGTTATTTTGGATCCTTTGGATGGTATGATTTCTAATATTCATTGGCTTAGTGTTTATTATTTGATGTATTGGTGTATGCTATTTTTTTACTATTTTTCTCGCCTCAGTGCGCCTCGCTTTGAAAAGGTGTGTCCTCGCCTAGCACCTCTTTCCTAGACCCCAACAGAACTTTGCAACTCTGTCCTCCTCTCGCCCTTAACAACTATGAGTTTAATGTAGAACTTGCATAGGTTCTTGCTTTTCATTATGGTTATAACATTTGAAATTCTTTTTTCCATTTGCATACTGTTGAATAACTTGATATACATTGTTGAGTCCATTTTCTAACAGCCTAAGCTTTTATGACAATTGGTAACCTAACATGGTATCAGAGCTAGGCTTTTGGAGAAGACCAAGGTTTTAAAAATCGGCCGTTACATAACGTATCGGTTGCTACATATCAGTTTTTAGCCTTTCGATACCGTTACACCGCCATATACTGTTGAGATGAAAAATCGCACGTGTATTGGCCGGTTCCCTTTACGTATCGGTTCGTTTATGATTTACAGACCTCGCTGCCTCTCTTGCCTTGAATAACTTTGATCCCCCTTCCATAGGCAAAACTCCAATGGTATTTGTTGAGAAGGAATTCACTGGAAATGTCCAGCCTCCTCAACACCCCCCTCCCCTCTTTCCTTTTTCCTTTTCCTACTCTTGCTTCTTGTACTCCAAGAAAGTATTCTAACCCTTCTCTTATCCTCGTCTCCCCCAAAAAAAAGAATGGAGAAAAAGGAACAGTTACTCTCAAGTCCCGTATCTACCGCTGAAAAATGGTTTGCAAAGACAAAGTAGGAAAACTCGATAAAGTACTTTTGGATGATAGTCTTCCACTTGATATTGCCTTTTCCTTCGAACCAATCTCTTCTAGAACTGCTCCACCATGCCATTCATAGCTTATTTGGCCTTATAAAGGAACTCTAGGGGTAAACCAAGGTAAGGCGCTGGAATAGAATAGTACCTATTGAAGATTGCCTAGTTGCAAAGGAATATTTTTTTTGTTTGTGGAAGAAGTTGTATATTAACCACCCAAAAAAGAGAACAATAGATCAAGGGAATAGCCTTGAAATCCCAGGAAAACAACACAGATCAATAGATCAGAAGACAAGAAACGACAAAAGACCAAAAGGTGGCCTAAACTCAAAAACAACTAGGAAAGGACTGCCAACAGAAAACTAGGGGGCAAGTTCCAATTAGCACATAGCCTAACAGCTTCAGTTGTTGGCTTGACTGCCTTCCAAGTTCCAAGAGCACAAACAGGCTCTCATATCACTTCAACTAACAGACACCAGCTCTCACTTGCTCCAAATAACCATCTAAACAGCCTTGAGATCACCAACCTAAATGCCTCCATCATCATACTAAATGGGAGTGGGTACTCCCCCTGACTCAACTCCTGTAAAGTATGAAAGAAGCTAGCAGGCGATCCATTTACACCACCTCAATATCCAATTCACAGGTTACTCTCAGTTCCCCGCTTCTCAGTCTAGAGTCGACATGTTCATCTCATCTAACCTGGACTCCTCTTTCTCGAAGTTGATCCATGGTGGACACCGCAAATGCCAAGGCCGCATTCCCCAGTACAGTCTCAAGTTTGAGTCTCCTTAAACTTACCTACCTATGAATGAAAAGATTAGTTTTGTTTAAATTTTCCTCCAACTATATTTCCATGACTGTTATAGGATAGTTAATATTTTGGATTATTTATTATTGTATTCTGATGTATAGGCTAAATGATGCATTGTTTTCTTTGTTGATTGACTCATAGATCTCATCTGGATGCAGGTTGAGAGAGAGAGGACTTTACTCAATACCAAGTTACTTGAATTCGAAAGCCTACTTCGTAATCCTTATGTGGTTCCTCTTGCTAATGCTACTCGAAGTGTTTTTCCTGGGGCCACTCAAAGTGTATCTTCCCTGAATGCTCAAAATAGCACCCCTCCTCCTGTTTCCAGTTTCAGTCAACTTGGTGCTTCACTTAACATGGGGTTTGGAACAAGGCAAGATTTTCTCCTGACATCTACATTATATAGGGTGGTATTCTTGCTAATGACAGTCTACTGTATTTATTGCATGACTTATTTCTTTCTTCAATTTCTTTGAGGTTTACCCAAGGTTACATCGACTTAGGTATGGATGTTGGGGGCGGGTACGTGTCTATGTATTGGATTTGTCTTATTTTTATTTTGTGGATACTGGGACACACCCTTAAAATCCTCAATATGAAATTTCAACTTTCTAGTTTAATTGTTTAAGTTGTGTTTGCTATCTCTTAGACATTTTCATGCATATTATTGGAGTTCTATGCATTAACTCATGAGAAATTTGAATTAGAAAATATGTCTATTAAGTTATTATCCAGCTAACAATGTCCGCCGAGGATCCCATACCCTTGTCCAACTGTCGAGTTTCCAACATGGATACGTTATTTACATTTTGTATGATCCATGTAACATACCGTTTACCTTCACTCCTGTTTCCAAGTCTACTCTTTGACTTCAGTTGTTGGGTTATTTTTACCAGGCTTGCTACTCCATCAGAGAACGCTTTTCATTCAGCTGAAAACTCCAGTCAGACTACTAGTGTGTTTGGGACAAACAACTCGCCATTTGGAACTGCAGGTGCAACTTTAAGGTTAAAAGTTGAAAACTATAATGCTATGGGTGTGGACTGTGGATATTGACTCTAACTCAATCATGTGGTAGGTTCTCTTGGAAGTCAACCTCGTAACCAGTCATTTGGAGGTTCTTTTGCCGTCAATACAGCGACCTTCAGTAATAGAGCCATTAGTGCAGAACGTAACCCATTTTCCACTTCAGCGATGTCCCCACAAATTCCTATTTCAGCAAGCATCCAGTCCCCAATACTTTCAAAGATGCTAAACTCTGCCCCTACTGCAATCGGACAGTTATCTGAGAACGTGGATTTGAGGTAAGTTCTTGGTGAAGTTGCTTTTAGTTTTTAGGTCCAATTCTATGATATTTGTTGATGCAATTCTAGCTAGTTTATTGGCAATTGATCTAGCTCCTGAATATTGGATTGGAACTACATAACAGTAAAATACATCTTCTCTTAAAAAGAGAAACAGAAGATACCAGCATTTGCCCTAACCTCATTATTTGCTTTATTTCATCTCCTCTACTGGACCTTTTATAGTATGATGCAGTTGTTAGAAGATCAAGGAAAATAAGTATCATTTAAAGAAGAAAAAAAAATGGTGAAAAACTCGAAGTTTGAACCATTTATTATCTGTTATCGTTGAGTCTTGCTTTTCTAGTTCTGAGAGCAAAATGGGTTCATTTTTAAGTTAATTTTAACTGGATGGGCATGGGTTGAGTTGAGCTACATTGGTTGTAGTGAGGGCCAAGTTTCACAATTGGGTCTTTTGGCATTGTTTTCAGTTGGTTTATTTTAGGTTTTAGAATCCAAGTCCTCCCTTTTAATTTCAAGTTCCCAAGTCTTCAATTTTGTGCTTTCCAACTCGCGAACAGTAATTTAAATCCTTTGGGTTTACTTTGATATAACCATGTAAGAGCCTAAGTCTTACAATCCAAGATAGATTAGTGTAGAGAACTCTTTCGGCCTGTCATCCGTTTTGAAATTCTATGATGCAACTGTAAAACCTAAAAAAATCTAATTGCGTCGAACTGCTTGTTCTTCTACTTCTGAAGCTTCCTTTGTTTCTAGACCTTCTAAGCCTTGACCACAACTAGATCATTTTAGCACCTTTTATCCCCTTTGGTGTACTGCTATACAATCCTAATCCCATTTTGAACTTTCTTCGTTAAACAAGTTCCCGACTTCAATGGAAATATACCCAAGCTACTGTTCATGGATGTTGGGATTTGTCCCACATTGGTTAATTATCTCCTCCAAAACTAGTTTATGAGCCTGGGCAGTCTCTCCACTCTTACCCAATTGGTTTGGAGTTGGATGCTTTAACATGGTATCAGAGCTAGGCTTTCAGAAGTTTTTCCCCTTTGTTTGTGCCATAGTTGCACTTTATTTCATTGTGATCTGTGTGTTTCAGATCCTTTGTTTACCTCTCCACGTGCGAGTCAGGGGTCGCACGTGCGGGGGAGTGTTGGGATTTGTCCCACATTGGTTAATTATCTCCTCCAAAACTAGTTTATGAGCCTGGGCAGTCTCTCCACTCTTAGCCAATTGGTTTGGAGTTGGATGCTTTAACAATGGATACATCCACAACCCAGGATAGTCCTAAAATTGTGATTTTCAGGCCAAACTTGAATGACAAAAAGTCTTGCCTTTCTACAGCAATTAGAACTTTACAAGTCTAAATTGCTGTACATTTAGCCACATAAAGCTAAATATGGTGAGCCCCAAGTAACCCCCTTCCTTTTCATATCCTACATCACTGTTGATATACAAGTCTCTGTTGCAGTGTTGAAATAGACACTTGCTCTCAGTCTTGAACTATAATCTGTTGGAACTTGGAAATGTTGTGTTAACAATTGTTTTTATGCTTTTGTGATAGTTTTGGTTTGTGCTCCCTTACTGCAGTGATAATATGCCTAAGCAGAACGGTGCAGTGGATGATAATATCTGGTTGAAAGAGGAATGGATTTCTGGAGAGGTAAAGACTATTCATTTGACTTGTGTAGCCCCTGTTTATACTGGACTTTCCTGCTTTGAGAGGCTAGTTAACTACATGTTTGATGTAGTGAGAATCTGATTTGAATAGAGTTAAATTGAAAGTCATTTCATGTTTATTCCACATTAGATGCATGGATTCAAGCCTTGCTAGGCTCGAAGTCCTAGGTTTCAGCCTCAAAGACAGTTCTTTTATTTCATTTTGCAATGGCGCGCCAACATGAGGTGGGCGGTACCCCAACCTACAATTGGCATCTAGGCGCCTGGGGGACCGCCTAGCCTTGGGTCCCATTCTACTCCCAACCCTGCCCTTGCCCAATGTGTTTATGTTATGGGTCACTCCTTTTCTTTTAGCATGATGTTTTGCAAAAGAAAAAGTTCCTAGGTCCTTCCAATATTCTCGACATCTTATTTATGATTGCTTTGGTATTATTGTTGTTGCTACTTGTAATCGTATGTTGTGGAAATTATTTAGTGGTCCTTGGTCATTGCCCTGACATCCTTGTAGCCACTTGTTTGTGGAGCTTATCACCAAGGGCATGGGTTCAGCACAATGTGTGGCTACAATGAGTGTTGGGGTGAATGCCTCTGTGCTAACGTTTATGTTTTGTTTGCATTACACATCTTAACTGTGCTTTCCCTCCTTTCAGATTCCAGAAGAAGCACCTCCTGACAGATACATTTTCTAGGGTTATTGTAGGATTAGTCAGGTATTTCAAATTCACCAAGTGCATGGGTTCACCACAATGTGTGGCTACAATGAGTGAAGGGGGAAATGCCCCCGTGCAAACATTGACGTTTTGTTTGTGTTACGCATCTTAACTGTTCTTTCCCTCCTTTCTGAAGAAGCACCTCCTGACAGATGCATCTTCTAGTGTCATTGTAGGATAAGTCGGGTATTTCAAATTCAGATTGGTAAACAGTCCACAACTAACCATGTTGTGGAGGATTCTTAAAACTTGATCTACCACCACAAACTTTTAACACCCTTTCCAGGAACACAAGCAACTTGCACCTATATGCTGCATCAAATATGCTTGCCTTGATATGTGTGGATTGATATCAAATTTTCAGGGTTGGAGTTTCCGGGAAATGGTTGGGAATGAAGGGGATTGTGGCCTTGGTTTGGTGAGTGGGTGTAACTGAAACTGATAATTTCATCAGTGGACAAGGTTGTAATAAAAATATTAGTATTTGCTCTAGGGGAATACTTGCTAAGGGTAAAAAGAGTGCATTTCCTGCAAAGTCGTGGCAAGGAGTGTGCCTTGATTTGAAAGTCGGCTGGCATACGTCAATTTTATATTTACCATTACTTGCGTTCAACCCATTCTATACACGGGCAAAACTAACCCGTTTTAGCGTTGTGTGTCCGTTTGAACCTACTTTTATTAATTGTCTCATGCATCGAACAGGTACAATGTTAGAATGGATTAGTTTTGCCCGTGTATAGAACTGGTTGAACGCTAGTTTATGAAAAAATATAATGGTAGCATGTGAACATTAAACATAATTATTGGTAGCAATCATGCATTGATAGATAATGTCCTTGCAACTTAAAAAATGTTTTAAGAAACTATTTACAAACTATGCAACTAAAAGCAACTGGTAGATGGGTTTACTGGAGTTGGGGTACCCTATTATAAATTTCATTGTACATAATATTTTGGATGACATCATCTGGCATACCGGGTTTGTTAACAATCAATATCTTCAAGACCCGTGGAGAGGTGACACGTGATAGAGCTACATACAATTGACCATGAGAGAAACGTGAATTTGGAAGATAAAGTCTAACATTCTTCAAAGTCTGCCCTTGACTCTTATTTATTGTCATAGAAAATGCCAACTTGATAGGAAATTGTCTTCTTTTCATTGTGAACGGCGAATGAGTTGAAGAAGGTGATAAGATAGCACAGTGAAGATGGACTATTTCTTCAGCTCTAAACCTGTAACAATTTTGGCTTCAATTATCTGATTTCCCATCTTAACAACAATAAGGCCAGTACCATTACATAACCCCAAGGACAGGTTGACATTTTTGAGGAGTATTATCAGTGTGCCAACCTTCAATTTCAAGCAATGGTTTGGGAGTCCGGGAAGTTCAAAGAATGCAAACATGGAAACTTGCAATTGTTTTGGGGGTACAATGATCATTACGACACAAACATAGAGGAGTCTTCATGAAAACTTGCATAAAATGTAAAAGTACCGAATCTGATTTTAAAAGTACTCAAGAGAAACAATTGAGGCACATTTTTAGGTAGTGGGCCAGCCGTTGGCATTATGAGAATAGTTGGAGGGTTTTTTCTTTTTTTTAAATTTTGTTTGGTGTGGGAACGTGGAACCAAACACCTAAACCTAACAATGTTGGGCTTTATTGAGAGTTTTACAAATAGGGAGCAAAACAAACACACACACAAAAATTTAGTGGCAATCAAAAAACTGGTGTGTTCTGCTTCATTACCACAAAGACTATTTAGTATTTCCACGTTGGGTTATAATAAATGAATTCTTATGTTGAGTTATCTGTTTTGGATTTTGATCGTTAATAAAGTAAATTTCTCAGAAATTAATATTTAATGCCTCTAAAATCTATTTGAAAATCGGGGCGTTACAGAAAGCTTGAAGCTGAAAAAGAGGTACAAAAAATGTGTTTGATTTCACTGTGTTTGATCGAAATCACAGTTCACTGTGTTCCCAGCGAAACTGAGATGGAATGGGTGTTTGGTTGAAGCAGAAAATTGATTTATAACTAAAGTCAAAATGGGCTTTTGATGCAGAACGGAAATAAGAAGA
Organism: Rhododendron kiyosumense; assembly: GCA_019656275.1. Taxonomy (NCBI): domain Eukaryota; kingdom Viridiplantae; phylum Streptophyta; class Magnoliopsida; order Ericales; family Ericaceae; genus Rhododendron; species Rhododendron kiyosumense. The sequence goes on along the minus strand of BPLS01029355.1, from coordinate 40,468 downwards.
ATATATATAAATTCCGCATTATTTTGAGCTTATTGTTTTGTTAGAAAATCCAGTTTTAGTTGCAGTTTGTTTTGGCAACCTTATATTTCTTTCTAGTATTTGATTTCCTAATTATAGTAGAATTTTTTGTTTTTGGTAATTAATTTATTCAGCTTCCTTTTTGGATGAATCAATTAGGGTTCTCTAACTTATATCGTTTGACGTTTGTGTTATAATCTTTGTTACACGTTCTTTTTTGTGGTTCATACACGCGTTGCATCAGTTCTGATGTACTGACGGGTGTTAATTGAAACTTTTTTTTAGGTGTTTCATAGTTCATAAATCCCAATCGAAAAATTCAGGGTTGAATTAATTTTGTAGGAGATGAAGATTGGGAAAGTGAAAAATAAAAAGAAACAATATTTTAATATGTGATTGGTAAAATAGAGAGTATTGGTAATGCGTTGAAAAGGAAGACTACTAGCTAAAGGGAAAATGTGAGCTGTTCATGAGTTAATTTACCTAATTGTTGGTGTATGTGCTCTATAATCAACTGTTTGTGTGAAATTCAGTGCTGTTGTCAATTTTAGAATCATTTTTTTTTTATCAATCATTCTACAACCACACACAACCACTTACACATACTCACAAAGGTGATGAGCCCCACACACACTGCACAAACACACTGCACAAATAATGTTGTTGTCAATTTTAGAATCAATTTTCTTATCAATTATTCTACAACCACACGCAAATACTTACACACACTTACAAAGATGGTGGGCCCCACACACACTGCACACCTACACACTGTAGGTGTGTAGTGTGTGGGGCACCTACCACTTTTGTGAGTGTATGTAAATGTTTGTGTGCAATTATAAAATTATTGTTTTCTTATTGCCTTCAATCCACCCTCATGTCTATGAATAGGGCTCTGGGGAAAATAATACAGTGCTTCGAATATCAACTGGTAGTGCTTTGTTCTTGTAGAGATTTTTTTTATTGAGAGAGAGGGGTTTTGGTAGACATAACGGAGAAGCTCTGTTTTTGTCCATAAAGAGAGAAAGGGGTGCGTGGAATGGCATTTTCCCTTTCCATTTGGGATATAATCGTGTGTGATACACATATGACTTGTTTTACGTCCAAAATGTGAAGTTCCGATTGGACGATGCAGGAAGCAATGGAAAACTTGAGATGATAAGTTCATTAAATTATTAGTTTAGAGACAAAGTAAAAAAATGTGAATAGTTTAAAAAATAAAAGCAAAAAAAAAAAAAAAAAAACTCGTTTAGAAAAGAAGCCCTTCCTCACATAATCTCATCATTATTTTAAATAAGGAAAAATTTCACGTACTCACCTAACTTTTCACCAAATCACACATAAACATTTGAACTTTCTTAAATTTCATATAAACACCTGAGCTTTCTAAAAACTCATCAATTCAACACAAGACCTTTCTTAAATTTCATATAAATACCTGAGCTTTCTAAAAACTCATTAATTTAACACCTATCATCACCCTTCCGTCTATAACCAAACAGGAAAAAAGTTAAGTGCTCTAATTTTTTATTTGTTTGAACCAATGTGAAAATCTTATTTTTCTAATTATCTTATCATAAATAGTCATAATTAATTTTTGACTCTAAAGCTTTCGTTAGCCAGCCCTAAGAAAGTTATATAATCAAATATCTCTTAGGGTTAACTAACGAGAGCCTTAGAGTCAAAATTTAATTATAATTCCTTAGGATAAAATGATCAAAACAATAAGATATTTGCACTGGTTTAAACGGATTGAAAATTTGAGCAATTAATTTTTCAATCATATATAGACAGTTTTATAAATTAAAAAATATGGTTAAAAAATTAAGTGATCAAATTTTCAATCCGTTTAAACCGGTGCGAAGATCTTATTTCTTTGGTCATTTTATCCTAAAAAATCGTAATTAATTTTTGACTTTAAAGCTCTCGTTAGTCAGCCCTAAAAAAGTCGTAGAATCAAATACCTTTTAGGGCTAACTAACGAGAGTCTTAGAGTCAAAAATTAATTATGATCCTTTAGAATAAAATGATCAAAGAAATAAGATCTTCACATCGGTTCAAACGAATTGAAAATTGGAATAATTAATTTTTCAACCATGTATAGACCGTTTATATATTAAAAAATATGGTTAAAAAATTAAGTGCTCAAATTTTCAATCCATTTAAATCGGTGCGAAAATCTTATTTCTCTGATCATTTTATTCTAAAGAATCATAATTAATTTTTGACTCTAAGGCTCTCGTTAGTTAGTCTAGAGAGATATTTGAATATTCTATGACTTTCTTAGGGCTGACTAATGAGAGATTTAGAGTCAAAAATTAATTATAATTTTTTAGAATAAAATGATTAGAAAAATAAGGTCTTCACACTGATTCAAACAAATAAAAAATTGAAGCACTTAACTTTTTTTTCCGTTTGGTTTTAGACGAAGGGGTGACGGAAGGTGTTGAATTAATGAGTTTTTAGAAAACTCAGGTATTTATATGAAATTTAAAAAAGGTCAGGTATTGAATTGTTGAGTTTTTAAAAAGCTCAAATATTTATATAAAATTTAAGAAAAGTCAAGTATTTATGTGGAATTTGTGTAAAAGGTCACGTGCGTACTTGAAATTTTGGCGAGAAAGATGAAGATTCACCCAAATACTAATCCAAGTGAATGATTTGGATAAAAACCCTAATCCTTTCCTTTCTTACGAAAATTCCTTCGTGCAAGGGCTGTTAGGGTCGTGTAATAAATTGGCGAAGCTTATTTGTTAAACTGGAATAGTTTGGAGAAAAGGAGGAGGAGGAAATAAAAAGAGAATGGAGGATAGTTGTGGTGGCTTTTGCGAAGTGGCCAAAAGGATTAGAATTTGTGGATTACCACAATCAAACCATAGAGAGCAAGGGTGCCGTTTTGGAGGAGCTCACATTTCCAGCACACGGTATTAAGTCTCTTGCCACTGGTATGGTATCTGCTCTTTTGGTATTCCTAATTTCTGCGTTTAGGTTGAGGTTTATTCCTCTGAAATTAGTAATCCTCACGGAACTAATTCTCTCTCTCTCTCTCTCTCTCTCTCTTTTTTTTTTTAATGTTGCAAATCGCAGAATGACCAAAGAAGAGAAGCTTGTGGATTACAGATATCAGATCAAAGCGAGCATAGGTGCCCGTTTTTGAAGGAGCTCAATTTTCAGCACCCAAAATTGACTCTTTCAACTGGTATGTTTCTCTTGCTGTTTTTCACTTTTTAAGTCCTGTTTTCGCTAGGTTGAGGTTTAATGCTGGTATTGAAATAGAACTTGTTTTACTTTCGGTTGCAATTTCGGAAAGGAGGGCTTGATTTTTTAATCGAAAATGGGCCGGAAGGCAGGGTACGAACAATCAATGGATAGGGATAGGCACGGCACATAGTACGTTAGACAAAAAATAAGTGGCTGACATGGCCCGTTTGATAGTCTAAGCTTAGCATTACTCATTACCTTTAGCAAAAGCTTGTTTTCGCAGAGAAGTGTTTTCTTTCCCAAATGGGGATTCGGAATTGTTTTGATACATGCAACAAACTAGTTCATTCGTGTCTTTCCGGAGGCAGTCTTCCTAATTGCTGTTTAGTGCCATCAGGCAGGCATTACCACGTGACATTTTAACTGCCGCCACGTATAGCTTGTGTTACTGCGTGCCACTATCTCGATAGGTCGTAATCTTGCTTCCTTAATTACATGAGCTGTATTGCATAGGCTTTTCACAAAATGTGATCTTCTCCTACATAAATAGCACCATCTCCTATACCCTTTCATTCCTCCTCACCACTCAGTTTGGTCCCCTCGTCATGGATTTAGGACCTGCATTGACTCTGCAGAAGGGTTGTAAGAGAAGAGGTAAAGGTCCTTATATAGGTGTCCGGTTGAGGGGGGGAAGATGGGTCTCTGAAATACGCATTCCAAAGACCAATACAAGGATATGGTTGGGTTCTCATCGCTCACCGGAGAAGGCAGCTAGGGCATATGATGCAGCCTTGTATTGTTTAAAAGGCGAACAAGCATCTTTCAATTTTCCCAACAATAGAAGGCCGAACTTGGCCCATCGGTTGGTTGGTTCCTTGCACATTGATGAAATACAATGTATCGCCGCAGAGTTTTCTTGTTTGGATGAGCCATCAGTGGAAATATCAAAGCCTTCTCCACAGGTAACACACCATTCGCTTGATCCGCCAGTTTTACCAGATCCACAAAGAATGAATGAAAGGGATTCAAACATGGTTGATGATGAACCACATGTCCCAGCTTATGTGCCAGAGGAGGAGCCGTATATCCCAACCTATGTGCCAGAGGAGGAACCATATGTCCCAGCTTATGTGACAGAAGTGGATCTCATGTCACATGGAAACTTACAGTTGGATGAGTTGGATGAGTGGCTTGCACCAGATGGAGAGTGGATGAGGAGCTTTCGTTGACTACATTATGGGGAACTTTCATTGACTACATATCTCAAATAGAGACTTTCACAGATGCTTTTAGGATATGCAAATACATATGTAGGATCATGATCAATGAAAGTTTTGTCTCATCAAGAATAAGCTTATTGAATCTTATGAAGGAAAGTAATTCTGTGTCTAATTTCTCAATAATTCTTGTGTTTTAAATCTCTAGGAACTTATGGGGGTTGGGACATATTTTGAAAAGGACAATCTCCTGATCTATTTTAGGGTAAACTCATTCAATGCATATAGCAGGTTTTTAGACTTCGTTGGAAGTGATTAACTTGAACATTGTGAGGAATGGGTTACTTTTCGTTCGATGTTTAATTTGCTTACCTTTAACTTTTGGGACTCGAAAAAAGTCAATGAAAATGGGAGTAACTGTCTTCTCTGCTCTTGCATTTAAGTGAGATGGTGGTGAAGCATAATGCTTGAGATCGACTAAATCCCGAGAAGAAAGAAGTAATAGAGATTGTCATAGATATTTATTTAAAGTCAAGTGATGTTATCTCGGGGTAGTAAATTCTAGTCAGACAAATCTATTTCAGATTTCCCTCCCTTTGTTATTATGCTTCTATTGGTGGTTGCATTTCCTTTTAAATTTTGGTCCTTCTATGTGTAAGTGTTCCTTCTCACTCTTATGTCAAGCTTCCTCTATTTTCCAATTTGGCTATGTATGACTTGCCTTGTTGGGCGAATAAGGAGTCTAGGGAGCTCGGGACATATGTTTTTGTTTTTATAGGTAATAAAATTATATTGAAAAGGCGTCAAGGGGATGCCACCCATAGTTAACACTTGTACTTCCTTGATCGCGCACTTATCTTTATCAAGGCTTACAACAAGTTCATAATATCAAGTGACGCTTAACTCTTGCCAGCACTTTGAGGAATTCAGCCATGGAGTCATTAAATTGTTCTGTTGCTAATAACTCTTATTTATACGATAGATTAGTGTACCCACACCACGCACCAGGGCACGCCACGCATAGACAACCATGATATTCATAGATCTATATTTTTATGATATCACTACGTGCCAAAGCTTGAATCTCTAGAATGGCATCACATGCATTGCTCCACGTTGGCATGCAAGGTATTTATACCCAACACTTTGATGAACCAAACCAAACCAAACCAAACCGAGCTTTAAGTTCCAATCACTTGGGGTCGGCTACATGAATCAGTTTCCTCCATTGAGCTCTGTTAAGGGCCACTTGTTCACACAAACCTACTATACTCATATCGTTGCGCATCACAACATCTAATGTCAATTTAGGTCTACCCCTCCCCGTAGCATTGCTACCCAAAGCTATCATATCCGCTCTCTTAACTATTGCATCTCCTGGTCTATGGTAGACATACCCAAACCACCTTAGCCTATTTTCCTTCAACTTCTCTTCTATGAGTGCTACACCTACCATCTCACGAACCGTTTCATTTCTAATCCTATCTCTTCTAGTCTTACCACACATCCATCTCAATATTCTCATTTCCGCTACACTCATCTTGTTCACTTGTTGTTTCTTAATAGGCCAACATTCTGTCCCATAAAGTATCGCTTGTCTGATAGCAGTTCTATAGAATTTTCCCTTCAATTTTATGGGTACCCTCTTGTCACACAGTACACCGGTAGCGCTCCTCCACTTAAGCCACCCCACTTGGATCTTATGGGTCACATCATCAGCAATCTCTCCATCTCTATTAATGATGGAACCCAAGTACCTAAAATGATCACTCTTAGGTATTTCCTGGTCTTGGATGAACTGAATTTATTTTATTAAAAAAATATTTACAAAATGTGCTTCATATATTCCTACCTTTTCCTGAACTTTGTCTACAAAAGGAACAAGCATTTAATATTGCCTTGAATTTAAGGAAATAAGGACACAAAATGCATTTAGAATTTATAGAAGGTTGTTGAAAATTTGGTAAAGGAATTGATGTTGGTTGATTCTCCCTTGATTTGATGAAACATTTGGTTTTCCCTTGACTGAGTATCAATCTGATGAAAGGGCTGGAGCTGCATGTTTACCAAACTTTTCCTGCTCATAATGACTGTTGGAACAAACTAGGTGAACATTATTTACAGGAGAAAATGATTACATTCAAGATGTAAATATAACAGCATGTGTTGGTTGCATGGTAATGTTTGTAAAGAGGAGGATTTTGATTCATATGAATCATGATACCCTTGGTTAATTTAGGATCCTTTTAATTTATCTGATTCATGATAACTTGACCTGTAGCGTTGTGGGTCTCCTTTATTTGATGATTTACTTTGCTTTTGGCAAGTTACTTCTTGCAAAACCATAGTTTTCGGCAGTATCTTGAAAATCAATTGAATACGGTGCAAATTCATGCTTTTCTGATGTGGGAAGCTCTTCTGAAATCTGAAGGTACTTGATGTCGACTTCTGTGTCCTATAGATTTGCACAACAAACACTGCGTCATTGTCACAGTCCCCTTTGCAAATCTAAAATGACATGGAATATATATTTTTACACAAAATGATGCTCAGAAACTAGATGCTCTAATGATTTTTTTCATTCGTCAATAATGTGCTCTAAACTCATTGGTGCTTTTTAAGTTTTCAACTTTACTAGGCCTCTAAGATGTTTTATGCAATCGGTCATAGGTCAATTCAAGTGGACAAATTTGTGATGTTGCAGACGGATGGACCTGAAGATTTTGAAAATGATGCGGAGGCAGCTGGATAGGTGGAGTGAGCAATCCATGTCCAGTGGCATATAATCAAAGATGTCCCGAAATAGTTGGTTCTGCCACATACTTCTTGAAAATAATGATCAGAAGCCTTTTACTCACAGCCAAGAGGACTCTAAAGAGTTAAGGCAAGGCTTCAGAATTTTTCTTCATTGCAAACTGTTTTTTTTTTGTTTGCTTTTTTTAAATCTCATGTTCTTGGTTGTAGAAATATAATTATGAATGAGATCTTCGGGTGCTATTTTGTTTCCTAGAGCAAAGTCTCAGTCTCACTTTCCTATTCCGCTCCACATCCACCATTTTGGGATGCTTTTGCATATCATAAGCCACCATGGCATTTATGTCTACCTTGAAGTATGTAATTTTCAGGCCCCCCTGCAATTATTTTGACACTTTGGCCATATATGTCATAGATTCACTTATTTTGTCCAAGTTACCAAAGAATTCCTTTGGATTTTCATGTGATTCAGTTGCACCCACTTGACTGTCCCTACCATTCTGGAAAAGCTTTTCCAGAACAGGGTATCGAGATGTTGAAATTTTTTAATTGTGTCCTTTTAAGTTGCTGAAAATGTCACGGATTATGTGTTTTCGTGTGAAAGAATTGCACCCACTTGACTGTTGTCTCTACATTCTGGAAAACCTTTTCCAGGTAAAACTAGAACAGGGATTGAAGATGTTGAAAATATTCAAGGATCATGACTTGGAGACCTCTGACATCAATCTTGGATGACTTCTGCTTTTGTGATGAACGAGAGAGAGTCTTGCAGGAAAGGAAGGCCGGACACAGAACCAGTTCAGCTAAAAATGCTGATGCCTCGATTAACCAACTTGCTGACAACTTGGCTGAAGCCCTCGAGTTGGAAGATGGTAAACAAGTGCTGAGAAGCGAATAAGACCAGTGGGGGCTGGGTCGTGCCTTCAAATAGGTATCACAGCTGTTACCATTGACGGCTTAAACAAGGAGCCTCTCTCTCTCTCTCTCTCTAGACAATTTTGTGGAACTGTTGGGTGGTAGTTCAGGCATCTTGGTGAGCGACAGACTGCAGGAAGTTGACACTCCTATCTTTTAAGGAATCGTTTCTTCTCATTTGATAAGTAAGGATTACGAAGTTCTGGAAGTTTTGTTTCTTACTATTATTATTATTGTTTTCCTGTCAATTGCCAGGTGTCTTCTTATGTTCCTGTCAATTGCAGGGTCTCTGGTTTTAGAAAGATGGGATTATGTAAGTTTACCCAGTTTGGGAAAACGCAGTTAGAGACATTCAGAAAGCAATATACCATTGTCGTTTGAGATTAATAGCCGTTACTCTTGAATCATTGCTTATGCATGGTAGAAGGTTCGGAATTAACAAATTCCACTAGGTTTCCATTTTCCTTTCAATCAATTGAGATCTGCTCCATGAAAATAACAGATTTGAGTTCTATGAGGAGAATAATCTGTGCTCGGGTTTCTGTCTCTTTTCCTCCATTACTTAAGGTAGAGCACTGAATTAAGAATTCTCTTTCCCATTGAAAATTCAACAACTGTCCCAGGACGCAAAAGGAGTCGGAGAGCAAATAGAAGCAAAAAGGCATTGCAATTTCCCATCGCCAATGCAAACCCATTTGTTGACTCAATAAATAGAATTGTTTACATCTCCTTCGGCAAAAATCGAACAGTTCCCGGATATTCTCATGTTCTTAGAAACAATAAAGAGAATCATCAACAATGCAACATGAAATAAGATCCTAAACCAGTTTAAACATAGCATGAAAAGGCTAGTATAGATACACATCCAATCTCATCTGTTACTACTCATCCAGCAACATCATCCATCAAATCGAAAAGGGAAAAGAAAAACCAAGTAAAAAGGAACCAAAAACAATAAGTTCTGATCACAACTTTCCCCTTTTTCTATCTGAAGAAAGAAATTAACCCTGATAGATACACAAGGATGACATAAACTCACATTTTCCCTCTCTTTTTTCCACCAGTTCCAGTTATTTTCCATGGTTGCCTCTTTTAAGTCCGGTACTCTTTTGGTCAGCACATCAATCCACAGTCATAGGTTGGGTGATGCAGCACCTGAAACGGGCCTTGCGGACAGTAGTGATGATCTCCATTTCAGCATTCTCAAGCATCTTGACAACCTCGGTAAAGGGTGGCCTAACATCAGGATTACCGTCCCAGCATCGGGTCATGATCTCACTTAGAACAGGTAAGCAATCGTTAGGAATGTTTGGACGAACACCTTTGTTCACCACTGCAAATGCCGCCTGCACTGCCGTCATGTTCTGGAATGGAAGCATTCCCGTTATCAGTTCCCACAGAACTATTCCAAAACTATAGACATCTACTTTCTGTGTGTAGGGCCTGTGCTGGATCATCTCCCTGCAATTTCACACAAGATGCACTCAAGTCAACCACACACTAATGCCGCCTTCATATCTCCCATCAGCCAAATGAAATGTCTGTGAGACGTGAAAGAAAAAAGTAGGGAATTTAATATCATAACAAGCTAATGCCGCGGGTTGTCAAGCTTGAAGACAAATAAACATCATAATACTACCGTCCACAAAAACTTTCTTGTGTCGTTTGAGTTTGACAGCAATCACAACCCAATCTTCCTACAGACCTAATTCAAGTGCCTCGCCACTTTCAGCTTCATCTCCACAACAAAGTTTGAAATTTCACGTTGATGACCTAAAGCATGGATTACATTTCTAATGAGATACATACAACATTAGATCTTCTACAAACCAAAGGCATTGCATAATTATGAGATAACCTACAACACATTACTTCACCATAAGAGCATTGCAGTTGCTAGTTTTCTCAAATTGTGTTTCAGGGAAATTTATTGTCATGGAAAATATTCTTCGATTGCTAACCAAACACACGAAAACAAAAACAAAAAGATTATTTTCTGCAAATTATTAATAGCCGTTACTCTTGAATCATTGAAAGATTTGGTCCACCCAAACAAGTTTTGCCAGCCCAACCACAATCCACAACTGCTTAAATAAGACGGACTCAGCCGCCTAACAAATTCACCTCACTTGTTTCCCCAATGTTATTCGAAAAAGATAATGTCCAGTACGGAGCTGTTATACAGATTTTCTCAAAGCATGTCGAAAGATTTGAAGGGTGAATAAAACTTCAAGAAAACCATGGGAAACATCCTTAACATATACTCATTAGTCCACAGTCCTCGCCTAACGGCTAGGATTGAGCTTTCACAGCAGCTGGGTTGTTTTGGTGCACCATGTGTCCCTCCGTTCGGTTAACCAGTGGCAGTTTAGTGGTTGATGGAGGTGGTTGTTCGGTGGTGGTGGTGGTCGGCTGTCTGGCTTGGTGGGCAGCGGTTTGGGTGGCTGTGCTTGAAGTTTTTCAATAGTTTAGGCCTTAGGGCTTTGTCTTGGGTTTTCTTGAGCTGGGCCTAGCCCACTTTTGTGGGTTAGGTTTCTTTTATGTGCTTATTGTATAATCTGGGCATTTTAGGCCCACATGTGTATTGGGCTTTGTCCCTCTAGGAGTGTCTGGGGCTTTGTTCCTCTAGGAGTGTCTGGGGCTTTGTTCCCAACGGGCTGTAATTTCCAACCTTTAGTTGGAATCCCCTTTCCCTTTCCCCCATTAATAAAATGTTAATCCCTCCGTCCCATTTTCATTGTCCATTATTCTGTTTCTCTTTTATGTCTTTTGTCTATATCTTTTAGTGTGGATCTTGAAAAATATGCAATATAAATCTTGTTTGATAGATCTCGATTAGTTCTATAATACAAAGTTTTCAAAATTATGAAAAAACATTATAGATTGAAAGATATAAGCAATTCAAAAATGGACAATAAAAATAGGACCGAGGGAGTACTTTTGCTGATTAAAAAAAAAAAAAAAAACTATGTTATGCAGGTTTCGTGTTTAGACCTTGCAATTTGTTTCCTCTTGTAACTAGTGATATGGCCCCTATAGTAACCTTTGTAGGTGTTGCTTTTTCAAAAAAACATATCTAAATTAGCAGAGAACAAAATTAGTTGATTATGGCAAACAATCACGCAGACCCATACACGAAGTGCTTTCGGACACCATACTGCTTCCACATAGGAGAGCCTTAATCCATATGACATAAAGACATTTATGTAAACACTAACATGAAAATGATAGCGGGAAAGGCCAGGTCGATAGCTTGTTACAGCCTACAATCAAGAGAATCTTTGGCCCATTGTTAGCAAATGGATCTAGTGGTACATGCCAATATCGTGATTTCCTGGAAAGGAATCCCACAAGTGGGATCAAGTGTGATTTCTGCTGGAAAATTCTCCATCCAATATCGTGATTTCCATCAATTTAAACTTTATCTCTACAAATCTCACATCAACTTCCACCCACCAAGCGAGGTGAGACAAGCACCCGCTTAAGCAAGTCAAGCTTCTCAAGCTCGTCTCATATGGGAGATGCCCAAGCACGAAGAGCACCTCAAGCTCATCCCTTGTCGGGTCCACCCAAGCATGTCTCCTCGCGGGACCCGCCCCACACTTTCAGTTGGTGTAGACTCTGATACCACGTGTAACAACTTGCACCAGCTAACCTACAAATCTTTAGCCTAACCACGCGGCTCAAAAGTGATAACTTGGTTAATAGTAGCTCGTAGGCATTACCTTATATACTACTCAACATTAGATATCTAACTGATGTGGGAACTTCATGAGTGGAGATTCTAGTATCAATGTGTAGGCTTAGAAAAGGCAAAACAATAGTCGCCCTGGGGCAAGTTGGGCTGTCACTGCAGCAATTAGCGAGTGCCCATCCAAGGCCCTTGGAGATGATATCTACGAACTTAAAGAGGGACAACACTTAAGAGGCCTAGGTTTTTCTGAGATTGGGCCTGCACACAATTAAACTCCTGTGGAATATATTGGTGAAATGGACGTACTACAGAAAGCTTTTTTTTTTTTGCGCTCGTGTAGCTTACGCTGCTACACACCACCTATGTTCCTTCCCATCCTTCTGTTTATCGAGATCCCTTGTTAATGCTTTGTTTTCCTCTAGAAAATTTTAAACTTGTGCACAAATCTTGAAGTTTGAAGAAATTTTTTAGCACGAGTCCAATTCTTTTTGCAAAAGACCGAAGACATGTCAATCGATTAATTGCTATGCAGTATGTGGAAGTTAGTGATCTCTTAGGCATCTTTTTCTCAGACCTAACAAACACTAAGTTAATCGAAGCTATAAATGGAAAAGAATCACTACAGGGTTGCAGTAAAAGTGGCAATGCTAATAACCATTTTAAGTACGGAAGTATTAATGTAAAATTTCACCTCACCTGCTTTAACATTCTAGCAGCGTGAAACAATCATGGTAACAACTAACAAGCTGATAAAAAAAAAAAAAACTAACAAGTAACAACTGCCCACAGGGAAGAGAACAAATAACGGGATAAATTTCCTAAATGAAAAATGGGACTCATTGGATTTATATTAACCAAACTAAAATTCTTTCTTTGGCCTAGTTCTTTATACTGAGAAGAGTCTTGGCATTACACTGTTTTCTGGAACTTTTTCCCCACTTGCATGATGTCAATTTGCATTTCAGCGTAGATTCTTTAAGCAACTACTCCATCATGCGGAGATAATAATATGATCACCATATCCGTTGTCACCAAATTAAAACAAACTCTACAAGCAAATTGTGAAGTACTTTGTTCTGGACAAATGTACAGACTACAGAATGATAAGAACCTAGCCACAGGAAGCCAAAGCATACCACACGGCAAGCAACTAAACAAGAGGTGTGAATCATAAAATCAATCAAAAAGAGATATGCACTTCCATCTGCATTATGGTATTAAAATGAAGTGATTAACATAATGGAACAGTGAGAACAATCAATCTAATCTTTGTGGTTAGGTTAAGTTACAATATATCATAGTAGGAGAAATAGGGAACAAACATAATGGACATATGTCAACATGCATAACTGGTACTGTAAAACATTTATACCATCTTGCAAGAACATGATTCAAACCACAACCTCAACAGCATGATACTTAAAATTTATATGCAAAGTTGCTTACCATAGCAATAGACAAAAAAAACTAAAAAAAAAGTTTGGATGTAGTGCAAGCCAGCACAACCATTCCAATAAAATTCAGTAAGGAAAGTAATACTTGTGCTGATAAGATACAGAGGAAAAAGAATACTAGTAATAGAGAATCAAGAGGCTTACGGAGCCATCCAGCGGTATGTTCCGGTCTCTGGGGTCATTCCTTCAGTCTGCACCTCAATACGAGCCACTCCAAAATCAGCAATCTTAATGGATTTGTCCGCGGAAATCAAAAGATTGTCAGACTTCAAATCCCGATGGATCAAGCTAAGCCCATGCACGTACTCCATCCCCCTGGCAACATCCAAAGCCTGCTTGACTGCCAATTTCAAAGGCACTGATCGGTTCTGCCGCTTTGTCAAAAACTGCCGAACTGAACCCCCTTTGGCATATTCCGTAACTATACACCATACCATGGGTTTACGACATCCACCAATAAACCGAACTATGTTTGGATGCTTTAATGTGGCCAGCATCATGACCTCCTGCTGAAACTGTTGCTCCATCAAGTGTGCCCTCTCTAAGTCATTTTCTGGCCTCTCCAAAAGCTTGATAGCAACATCCTCACCGTTGTAAGTACCTTTGTAGAGTTTTCCAAAAGCCCCCTGTGCAAAAGCTGGTCCCATATTGAGCTTCCTCAAATCAATTGTCCATTCGTCAAAATTCTCAAGCCCCTCCGTAGGAACACGAGGGTCCATTAGAGCCTGTGCCAGTGCATCGTCACTAAGACCATGCGAGACTTTTCCTCGATTGACACTCTGGGCAACAGTGTAGTTATTGTTCACACGCTTCATTCCAGGGTGGTTTAAAATGCGAGTGTGAGAATCATTCGATCCGACGCTACTGTTATCAATGGACATTGCAACGGAACCTCCACCATTGCTCATCTGCAAGCTTCCATAGCTGTCTGTTGACATGTTGGAACCTTCTCCAAGCTTATGGTAAAACCCTTGAGACAGATCATAATTATCATGGTTGTTATTCAGGCCTATAATTCCAGTAAATTTTGGTGCCTCCAACATTTTCTCTGAAAGTAGCGTCACCAACAAACTTCCCTTATCTCTGCAGCATCCACATGTCCAAGCCAAATCCCTATCTTATCAAAACCGTAGGTGTGATTAACAAATTTATTTCAGCACACCATTATCTGATCAGAAAACATTGTTGCAAAAAATTTGCATGATATAGTGATAGAAGATCACATAAAAAACTTGATCAGGTAAATGCAGAAAATATTCTCATCGAGCTGTAAACTTTTAAAAGATAAGCTATTTTTTAGTTTCTGTCAAAATCATATTGGAAGTTAAAACCAAGTAAAATCGTGAGTGCAGAAGCTCATTATCTACAATAGGAGAGGAGAACAATTCCACTAAAGTAACTTTCTGCTCAGGTCAGGCAAAAATCCAAGAAAGAAATTAAATCTAATTATCAGTTATAAATTTCCTTCCCGTAAAATCAAGAAAAAAAACACTTGGCTAATTAGATGAAAACAGAAAACTGACAAAGTAAAGCCCTAATTTTCTATTTCCTCGCTCACATGCAAAGAGGTTATGTGAGTAGCAGTACGCAATTTCCGTATGCACAAAAGCCAACGAAAAATTTGAACCTTGCAAAGAGAAAGTATTTACATAAATTACATGATCCCCACAAGCTCAAAAACAAGGAACATCAACTATGTCTGTATAAGATTCTCTCGAATTATATCACAGAGATACCAAAAAAAATCACTCAAAAAAACCTGCAGGACATTATAATACCGAGAAGCGAAATAAATCAATGATCTGACACCAGAATTGGCGGAATAAAGCGAAAAGTACCTCGATCGAAAGAGATTGACTGTACGATTCGACGAGCGAGTCCTCGGACAAGATTGGACAGCACGAGAACCGAGATCAATTCCGTAATCGACGAGAATGCTGTTGTAGAGAGAGAGGGAGAGAGAGAGAGAGAGGGGATGCAAACGGAGACGAACTTGGAGAGAGAGAGAGAGAGAGAGAGAGAGAGTAGCAGAGAACACGAAGACAGAACAAGAACAACAACGAATGATGGTCTTCGTCTCTCATTTTCTTTTTTCTCCGGGGAAGACCTTCAGTGTGTTGCGCTCATACGCTACACTACTCCTATTACTCACACGTGGCAACTCGAGATAGCGCACTAGGCTCAGCAAAGAAGTGATTATACCTCTGCCAATTAAGGGCCATCATTTAGTTCGAAGGCCTATGGCCCGCTCCGTCCATCGGGCTTTTATCCGGCCTGAACCCGTGAAATGGACGGGCCAGCCCGGCTCGTAGTTTGTAATGGGCGAGTTTAGGCCTATAAATTTTTACTCGGCCCACCTGTGAGCCCCCCCATGATACTCGTCCAATAGCCCACCCACGAGCCGACCCATTAGCCCAAAATCCTTTCTTTTTTCCCTTGCCCAAGAAAATTTAAGCCCACCCACTAGCCCGCACGGCTTTTGGCCCGCCCAATTTTTGGCCCGCCCAATTTTTGGCCCACAAGCCTGTCAATTGGTCTAACCAGTGGGCCGGGCTTGGGCTTCAATTTATGGTAGGTAGCCTAGCCCGTAAAAAAGTAAAATCCCGGTCGGCCCGGCCCATGGGCGGGGCTTGGGTAGTGACTTGGCGGGTTGGACCGGCCCAGCCCGATGATATCCCTTATTGCCAATATTCGATTGAGCTGATTGCTGTTACTTGAAAATACATTTTAAATAAATTGAGTGGATCCAATCATTTATGTAGGACTCCGAGATGAATCTCACACAATGCGATGTGCATTTATTGTAAATGAAATGATGTAACCATATGTTTGGCTGGAATCTTTGGCTTACTTCAGAAATATGATTGTTTGCGAGCGTTTCAAAAAAGACTTGTAATTATCCTTTTCAGATTTAACTTATTAAAGCCAAACTTAATCAGGCGATTGTTGCGTCGGTTCAATTACCTCAACGAAGAGGATTTTTCTATCTAGAAGTATTGAAACAGCACAACGATTCACTAGAAATTCGACAAATCAAAGGATAAACAAGATACCTTGATTAATTTAAAACGACTTGCTTTCCAATTGATTCTCCAACTTCACAAAAGAACAATAAAGATTACAATGTGAATACTACTACTCTAACTACTTCAAACTAAATCGAAGTTCCTAAATTACTACCTAATAGACAAACCAAGCATAGCATAGCTGTTTATTTGATGATTTATCTGGGATTTTCCTTCTTTCATTTCTTCTATTTCTATGAAAACTCTTAAGTCTTCTCCATGGCTTTCATTTTCCCGCCTAGCTGCTTTCGAAGTCACCTCAACTTTGAATTCAAACTTTACCTCCATGATTTCTGCTTACAATTATCCGTGGTGATTTAGTTAATTCATCACCCCACTTACTCTTAATTGCATCGCGTTGGAAATGGACAGTTACATGCTTGTATCTCGACTCATTTGACTGTGTCAACTTGGTGTAACTGCCTCTTGTTTGAATAATTTGATTCGCGCCTTTGAGCTTCGAATTGCTCATCTTCTGAGCTACCATTTGAGTGACATCTAGCAACGATTATCATTACCTAGCTATAAAATGACACCAAGTTAATCAGAGCATCACCGTTCTTTAAATTGTGTGATTTCATGTATTTCAGTCTATGCGTTCTCCGTATTGTCCAACATGAATAGCCACTTGTCATTCTCTGAATGGGCTAGTAAATTCTCATGCAAACACTATAGTTTTATTGTTGGCTTATCTACTTTTTTGGTCCCTACAAAATAGGCTTGGTTTTAATTTCATCATCTCAAAATTTTCGGTTTCAATTTTACCCTTCTAGTTTCTAACTGATTTCAATGCTACCCTTTCTGTCAAATTTGAACTGGAAATGCTAATGAATTAGGTGATCTGGCAAAATTTTGGATAGTAGGGCATCGTTTCCTCCATCTGTAAGACCCTAACCCCAGAATTCCCTCAAAATCCATCGAATAACGTCTCCCCAAAATCGTTTCCCCTCAATTCCTTGAAGTCGAATCAGAAAGCTCCTTCTGTAAAATCTACACTTGCTTGTATTGGCCATAAATGGAGCTCAAGCCGAACCCATAAACAAGAGAGACTCGTTTTGGGGTTTAGGGTTTAAGTTTTAGGGTACATATGAAAAGAGAGTCGTTTTGGTAATCACAAAAACACAACAACCCGTTAACGGACCCAACCAAAAGGATCTTACCATGCGGGAAGCAAACTTTGAGATCGAATTTCATCACTGGATCGTAGCAAAGATAGTGGTCGTCGGATTCGTCTCAAAGTTCGACTAGTTTGCTAATGTCAGAATCAGGGATGGAGACACCCAATTCGTGAATGATAAAGGCGGTGGGTGATCTTGATAAGTGAAGGTTAGCAAAATAAGGATCGAGGAGTAGGTTGCGCTGGCGATGGAAACTAAAGGTTTTCCACCGCCGCCGTGGACTCTACCATGCATTGATTGTTAATGTTATAATCTGAACCGTTCATCTTGTAGGGCCCATAGTGTATATTCACGCCAAAAATCAGCTTGATTGGATATTGATAGATCAATCAAAAGTTGAATTTTAGTTTATAAAATGAACAGTCTGATTCTGTCAAGTTAAACTGTCCATGATCACCCCTTTTACAAACCAAAATTTAAATTTTGATATACCTATCGATGTCCAATGAAACTAATTTTTTGAATAAAAGTACTACTATGCGGGCCCTACAAAATGAACGTTTCAGATTGGCAATTAACGCATTATGGAGCCCAAAATAATGGTGGTGGAAAATCCTTAATTTCCACCACCGGCGAAAGCATTAATCAATTTATTCTTTTTGGATTGTTTCAATTACAACATGTTTTGAGGGAAGTTGAAGAGGCTGGAGGTTGAGAATATATAAAGAATAAATTTTATTCACCGCCGGTGTAAAATTCTATTTTTTTACCATTGCTCATTATGGGCCCCACCGAGTGTCTATTGTTGCGATTTGAATCGTTCATATTTTAATACCCGCAGTATAGTATTGCTATGCAAAAAATCAACTTGATCGGAAATCAATAAATATATCAAAATTTGAATTTTGGTTTATAAAATAGACGATCTAATTTCTGTCAATAATACTAAAGATAAACTGTCCATTTTACAATGCAAAATTCAATTTTTGATACTTCTATCGATGTTTGATCAAGTTTATTTTTTGCATGGATACACTATTATGTGGGGTCTATACGATGAACAGTTTATATCAATAATAAACATACCGTAGGACCATAAAAGGTGATAGTGGAAAAGTAGAGTTTTTCACCGCCAATGAAAATAATTTAATCTCTCGAGAATAATGATGAGGAAGTTCTATGAAGACCCTAACCAATATGTCTATTTCCCTTGCATTTTTTCTTCATTACTTGTTATTAATCATTTTCATAACTTGAGAAATATATCACTTTTAAAATCCAAAATCTATAAACTGTTGGGTTTTGCCCATGTGAAAGAGAAAAAGAAAAGGAAAATAGTTGGTTGGCTGATGCATTTATTGGCTTAAGTTATTGTGCTCTTTGGAAGTGCTTAAGTCAGCTATGCATGGAGTAATTGTGGTGTTTAATTGGTTCCAAGAAGCCTTTGTTGTGCTGCATCCAGATTCTTCTCGGTAGATCAAAAGTCTCTTTGTGCTAGGGTTAGTGTCATGTATTTAAAGTAATGTTGTACCATGAAGTAAAGTGCTGTGTGTGAAAGAAAAAAGGCAGAGAGCAAAGTGTGTGAGAAAGAGCAAAATTGTGTGAGAACATTGGTGAGTGTGGGAGAGATAAAAATACCGAGAGCTTGAGAGCTAGAGTAGGGTATTTTGTATTTCATTGTACTTAATCAATATTAGTGGAAGTTGTTCTCTCTCCCAAGGACGTACCCGAGTTTGGGGAATCACGTAATCCTGTGTCTCTTTTGTGTATGATTGTTTTTGTTACGCTTCCATTGTGCAGGTGAAAGGGTATTTTACCCATCAGTGGTATCAGAGCTACGGTATGGCAGGGAAAAGCACTAGGTTCACGGTTGAGCTTTTCAATGGGCTCAATGATTTCACTCTTTAGCAACAAAGGGTGAGGAATATTTTGGTGAGAGAAGGTTTGGTGAAAGCACTCAAGCTGAAATCCGAAAAGCCGAAAGAAATGAAGGAAGATAAATGGGAGGAGATGAGAGAGCTTACAAATAGCACCATCTAATTGTATCTCGGGAATAGCACTCTACAAGAAGTCATCAATGAAACAGATCCGGCGAAACTTTAGGCGAAGTTGGAGAGTAGGTACAAGTCCAAGTCTTTGAAGAATAGGTTGTCGTTAAAGAAGCAATTGTATGCGTTAAGTATGCCCGAGGGAGGAAATATTAATAAGCACTTGGATGAGTTCAATTGGCTAATAATGGAGTTGGAAGCCATTGGTGCAAAGATTGAGGAGGAAGATAAGGCGATCATTTTGTTGGTTTCCTTGCCGATATCATATGAGCATATCCAAACTACATTGTTGTTTGGGAAAGACACTGTCGGACTTGATGAGGTTATTGCTACACTCCTATCTCACGAGTCGATGCGGAGGAAGGAGAGCGAGAGGATATCGGAGGATCATGCCATGGTTGCATCTTCCGGAGTCAAGCTAGAGGGCGGACGACCGAAAGGCAAAATGGGTCCAAGCCAAGAGGGCAATCACACTCGCGAGGTGGTGAGTCACGGGCCATTGACAAAAGGAAATGCTATTTTTGTAACGGAGAAGGCCATATATTGAAGTTTTGCCGAAAGCTTAAAGCCAAGATAGAGCAAGAGAAGGAAAAATCCGAAGTGGCGGTGGTTGAGAGCTCCACCGAAAATGAAGGTGATTTGCTCACGGTGACATCGGAAGGTATGGAGAATTTTGATTGGGTTATGGATTCCGGTTGTTCATTTCATATGTGTTCAAATAAAAAAATATTTTTGTTCTTATGAGCCTTGTGATGGAAGTACCGTTAGGATGGCAAACAACACAGTGAATAAGGTTGTTGGCATAGGAACGGTATGTTTTCGTATGGCCGATGAAAGATTTGTGAGGTTGACCGGAGTTCGACATGTGCTAGGACTAAGGAAAAATTTAATTTCTTTGGGAATGTTACATGCAAAGGGTTGTAGTTTTGCGACAAGGGATGATGTTCTTGAGGTTTTCAAGAATGATAAAGTGATGTTGTAAGGAAAAATGGCGGGCAATCTTTACAAGCTTCAAGGTCGAGTTGAAGTGTGGCGTGCAAATAGTGGACACCGAGCAAGAAAAAATTATGGGCGTCGGGTTACGCAAGTATGGCGTGTGAAGGCGCAAACAAGCGAGGCATTATGTGTGGAGAGCAACATTGAGAAGGAAGTGCCTCAATTGTTGGTTTTTGAAAAAGTTGAAGGAAATTTATGTGCAAGGATAAGGGTCTCTTTTGCACCAAATTTGGTCTCCAATATTTTCAATTAGGCACCCAGTTGTGGGTGTGTGAGGCACCCGAGCAAGGGAGTGCAATTTCATATGAGCAAAAGGGAGTGTTTGTTGGGTTTTGCCCATGTGAAAGAGAAAAAGAAAAGGAAAATAGTTGGTTGGCTGATGCATTTATTGGCTTAAGTTATTGTGCTCTTTGGAAGTGCTTAAGCCGGCTGTGCATGGAGTAATTATGGTGTTTAATTGGTTCCAAGAAGCCTTTGTTGTGCTGCATCCAGATTCTTCTCGGCAGATCAAGAGTCTCTTTGTGCTAGGGCTAGTGTCATATATTTAAAGTAATGTTGTACTGTGAAGTAAAGTGCTATGTGTAAAAGAAAAAAGGCAGAGAGCATTGTGTGTGAGAAAGAGCAAAATTGTGTGAGAATATTGGTGAGTGTGGGAGAGATAAAAATACTGAGAGCTAGAGTATGGTATTTTGTATCTTATTGTACTCATTCAATATTAGTGGAAGTTGTTCTCTGTAACGACCCGTAATTTTATCATTAATAATATCATTTAATGAGTATTCTTCGTAATAATAAAATTGTCTTAAATCATAATTATTTAATAGATGTATACAATAACAATTGTCTTATCCTAATTACTAATTATCTTACTTTTATTTTTTTTAATTATATACATGCATGCATGGAACCTCCTACCATCTCTCCCTCTCCTACTCATTCTCTACTTCATCTCCCTAATCATATCTTGCCCTTATTTTCGTCCATCTCAAAGCCCAAGAATTTGAGTCCTTATTGAACTCAATTTTATCAACCTCTTTAAAATTCCCCTATATATACCTAACTAATCCGACCCTAGGGCATACCACACATATTCCCCACACCCCACCAGTTCAGAAAAGAGAGAAAATTCGGAGAGAACGAAACTCCAATCCATGGAGTTTTAGAGAGAGAAAGTGGGTTTTGTACCAAGACCCAGCCGAAATCCAATTCGATCATTCCAGACTCTTCCTACAACTCCTAGCATCACCAATCGTCGTCCAATTTGATCCCAAGGTTCCCCGATCGAAAAACCCGAAGTTGTCTTCTCCAAATTCCAAGTTTCGATTTAAAATCAATTCGATCCGATTCAAGGATTATAATCCATTCCAATCACTCCTCTAAGTATATTTAATGTTTTTAAGCTTAATCCAATAGCCCTAATGGCCCCGTGCATCAAAAACCGTGGAGAAAACGGGAAAAAAAAAAACCAAATCTGCGTTGAACCTTGCGGCCGCAACCTTCGGGCCGCAAGAACTAGGTCGGAGTTTGCGGTTAGAAGCCCAGACGCAAGGTTGACTGGTCCAACCTTGCGGTGTGCACTGTTTTGGTTCAAATGTGTTTTGCGACCTTCTAAACTTGATTTTAACCCCCGAACTATTTTTCTGAGACCTTTCACACCTTAAAGATCATAACTTGTTAAAGTCATATTTTTTTTTATTCAATTACCTATTTATTAAATTATTTATTAGTTATCTTTCGAAGTTTACAAACGAAAAATATTTACGACCTTCCAAACAACGTTTTAAACACCTAAACTATTTTTCCTAGACTCCTTGCATCTCAAAGATGATAACTTGTTAATTTAATATTTTTTTATTTAATTTACTTTTAATGTTATTTTTATAGTGTTTCCAATCAAAATTACTTTACGACTTTATAAACCTTATTATTAATGCCTGAGTAATTTTATTTAGACTCCTTACATTCTGAAGATGAAACTATGTTAACCTCAATATATTTTTAATAGTAAATTATTTATTATCTATTTACTTCACTATCGGCCACTTTATTTAACGTCTTCATTTAAAATAATTCTGCGACCCTCTGAACCCAACATTTGACACTCAACTGGTTGTATAGGAACTTTAGGACTCTTATTAAGGTCATGTTAATTATTCTAATATTTTTACCTAATTAAAGTATTTAATTAGTTTTTAAACAATCTAATTACTTAGAATTAATCAAGGAGAGCCTAGAAAATATTTTATTAAAATTTCATTAAAAGTTCTACTTCATTATTGACAACGTGGCCATACAAGACTAAGGACAACGGCCCATTCATAAAAAGTTGCATGATTGCATTACTTACTAATTGTTTTGTTTAATATTTGATTATTGTATGTTGCACCGACACTTGATTTAAATGTTAGAGTGGACCCTAGAAACATGGGGTGGTATGCGAATAGAATTCACTTAGACGATGTTTGGTAATGGATAAATTGGAAAGTGTTATTTTTTTAGAATGCCTACAGGCGGGATTTTGTGATGTGATGAGTTGGATGTGATGATTTGAAACTGGCAAAATAAACCCAGTGATGAATTGAATCTGGCGGGAGTCCAGTGATGAATTGAATCTGGCGGGTGTCCAATGATGAATTGAAACTGGCAAAGTAAGCCCAGTGATGATTGTGATGTGGTTCATAAGATAGGCGAACCCTAGTAACGATTCGCGCATGATAAGCTCTCTTTTGTTGTAATGAGAGGGATACACATTGGGTACATAACTTAGGTGCAATCCGCGGCAACAAAAGAAAGTGAGCTCATGGGACAGGGCATAACTAGCAGTTGGGGAGGAAAGATCCCGCGGAGGAGATCTTAGATTACACGTTAAGTTAATGGATAGTAATAAACTGGTTTATGTGGAACAAACTCTGTTTTACTTTTCGCATTACTAATATCCTGCTGCTTGCTAACTGTAAAGTAAGAGGGTAGTTGGGTTGGATTATACTACAGGGTGAACTCTTTCACTTAGGTACGGATTGTCTAGCTTCCGTGCCAGATTTTTCAGAAAATCCGGAAGAGACACAGAACCCTGAAGGCGAATAATTTTATGCAGAAGAGAATCCAGAGGTGAGAATCGAGCCAGAATACACTTGGGATTCGTATCAATCCTAGAAGACGGCTCTGTTATTTTATCTAGTTTATTTTCCACAAAGACTATTTTCAGTGTTTTCACATTGGATTGTAATAGACGAATCTTTAGGGTGAATTATCCGTTTGGATTTTGAATTTAATTTAATAAATTTTTAGAAATCAATAGTTAATATCTCCGATTTTATTCCCAAAAATCAGGGCGTTACATTCTCTCTCCTGTGGACGTACCCGAGTTTGGGAAACCACGTAATCTTGTGTCTTTTTTGTGTGTGATTGTTTTTGTTACGCTTCCGTTGTGCAGGTGAAAGGGTATTTTACCCATCATAAACTTTATTATCTTTGATTTAAAAATTCTATCACAGGCGGTCCCAAGGGTGCAAGAACTTGAGCTCTTGCACAATTCCAAATACACTCGCGTTGATTACTAGTAATTTTAGGTTAATTCGACAAAAAATCTATAGAATTGGCTTTTGCAAGTTCTTTGAGTGAAAAAATATTCTATATTTGTGGTGAAAAATACTCAAATTTTCAAATAATCAATCATTTTTTAGATAGCATGTACAAAATAAACGGTGGCTACACACATTCACACAATATCGTCTTTTCTTCGGACCTTGCGAGTAGCAATATATACTTATCTTGGTCTGACACCAAATTCAGTCATTCTTTCAAGTTCCACTAATGAATAAGTTAGTGTGAAGTTGTTGATTACAAGTTGTTAGTTGTTCACATTGATCAATAAGTTCTTAATTAGTGTAAACAAGATGCAATTTCGGTTATTGATTGTGAGTGGAATAGTGTGAATAAGTTGTTGATTAGTGTGAACAAGATGCTAAAATGTCAAAACTTGTTGATTAATGTGAACAATATGTAATTTTGACATAAATTGTTCACCAAAAAAATTAGTGGAAACAGCCCCTAACCCAACTTTGGGATTTTTTTTCATTCATATTTTGGCTTTTCAAAATCTATAGAATCTGAGAATTTGTTATCTAGAATTTTTGGTAAACACTCCAAACTTATTCTGAAAAGCTAGAACCTCAAAATCTGCACACAAAAAAATAAAAAAAATCGCATAAACACTGGCTTAGGGCCTTAGGCTTGGTTCTTGTTATGTAAGCGTTATTTTTTTCTTTGTTTTGTGTGTTTTTTTGTCTTTTTTAAATCTTTGTCACATTTGCGTTACATTTTTTGGAGTAATTATTCGTCTTGACAAGAGGAGTCTAAAAAGTAAAAAATGATGACCAAAAGCACACAAAAAAAAAAAGTTCACTAAAAACGAAAAAGTATCAAATAGCTGTCTTTTTTGTCTAAAATATCGTCTTAGAGCATCCGCAATGAGAATAATCAAAATCAATAATCAAAATGTGTTACGTCGGCATTTGATTATCCATTTAGTTCATAATCAAACTTAACAATCTCTGCCTCCACATTGGTTATTTTTGCATCCTTAACCAAAAAAAATCCCACAATACACAATGCACCTATGTCCAATCGCAAATGAGTTACTCTCATCTATCTGCACTTTATGTTATTTCAAAATGACTCCTCTCGAAGAGTCTAGAGAACTGCACATGACACAAATTTCAAATCAAAATCTAGTTCACTTTTAAAAAAAAAGAGATTGAGATATTACTTTAACGTTCAAATTCAAATTAAAAGCTCAAGATTATGGGAATATTCAAATTCAATAATCAAAATATTGGATACCTTATTCAATTCTAATTAAAGTATGAAAACTAGATTATCTTAATGTTAAAATTCCAAATTACGATAACATAAAAGAGAGTGACAATCCAGTTGGGCCGGAAATTGTTAATGCAAATTTTCAAAATTTTAAACATAAATTTAGCTCAATCACAACAAATTCCTAGCTAATCCACCAATTAGTTACTACAATTACCACAAATGTTATAATTTTTTACGATTTATGAGTTGCAAAAGGAAAGGTAAAGCAATAGTATTAATTATGCCATGATAGGAAGGTACGTTCAGTTTTTTGGTCACCTATACACTGTGTCTCTGCCGGTTTTCAAACTCCACCGTTTAATTTGGCTAAATGATGGAGTAACATTGTATACTAACATTGTACACTGTGTCTCTGCTGGATTTCTCCTCTCGTGGGGCTTTTTTCATCTCCCGATCTTAGATCTCGAAAGTTTTCTCTCCTTCCCCCTTCACCCCATCCTCCTCCTCCCTAAATCACCATCTGCCTCCTCTCCTCTGCCTCTTCCGTCGTGTAGTCTAATAGCTTTTGGAGGTATTGCCTTGCAGATCGTGATCGTTGGAGGTGTCCACCCCCCGTCGAAGTGCGAGATCTAGGTTGGTGGATGAAGTCTGCACTGGTACAGTAGACTCCATCTGATTCTGTTGCCAATTTTTCACTTTTTTTTCATTTTTCTGGTTTTCTTCTTTGGTGTCCCCTGTATGAGATTTCTCTTCGTTTGTGGGGCTTCTATCACTCCCCTGTTGGTGTTTATGGTTGTTTTCTATACTTTTTCGTCTGTTTGGAGCAATAGGTTTAGTTTGAGTTAGGTGTAGTCTTTGGACTGATAATCTCCTCCTGTTTGGTTTTTTAATCCCTTGTTTAGGGATAGAGTTTTCTTTTGACGTACTATTTCTTGGATCTATAATATCACATGTTATCGTTTTGGGGAAAAAAAACCCCATTGTTTCTATGGGTACATATTTCGGATCTATATTCGTGTCTACCGATGGGTTTGGTTCAACATTTTTTTGTTTATGGTACTTGTTTAAAATGAGCTTGATTAGATATCGGTAAAAGTTTGAACGAAACATCCAAGATGGCTTCAGAATTTAGGGCTAAATTAAGGGACAAAGTTGGATTATTGTGTAATGCACTTACCAATATCTGATCAAGTTGATTTTTTACAAGGCTTCTAGAAAAATGTTTTGAACAAACCAAATGACTTCGATCATCTTTGTGAAACCCAAAATGGGTCGCATTGAGTACAGACACCCTGTGTATGCACCCATACTGTTTCAGTGTTTCTGTTCTAACTCATTTGAACTTTGAACATATATGTTGCATCACCTCTACGTAAATATAACACACCTGCATCTCGATTTATAGGTGGTGCTCATTCAGTTTCTTCCTCAAGTCACATGTACCCACACCTCTAAGTAGAATAAGCATAACCTCAATGTCGATGTAGCTAGTCTGGAACCCAATCGGATATTGTTTTGTAGAGGTGGTAATCTCAACTCATATTTATTAACCCGTCCAAATCTGCCCATATTGTATAATGGATTTATATAGGTTGAATCCATATAAAACCATATTTACATGGGTTTAGATGAGTTAACATGGCCTGGAACCATGCGCGTGGTTGCTAATTGGCCTCAATTACATCTAACGTCCAATTTCTCGGCCGAGCAAAACTTGTTTTTAGAAATACCGTGTTTCATAGTTTTGATTCAGTGAAACCAATCCCATTTTAAGAAACACAAATGCATTGAGATTAAGTAATAATATAAATCCAATCAACACTAATTTCTTACATGATGAGTGGTTTTAAATTATCTTAAAAGTGAATGTCTCAGATCATTGAAAGACGACTAATATCAGTAGAAAAACGTCCTTGCAGTCTCCTAAGGGTTCTTAGAACTAAGATGTTATTTCGGCTGATGCCGTCGAGAAGGCATCGCAGGCAGGGGCGGAGCTATGTTGGAGCTCGGCCCTTGACCCCAACATTCTGAGCATTCAAGTTTTAAAATTTTTATTTTGTATATATACCTGATTTGAATATTATTGATAATTATTCGTAACTACTTATAATTTTAATAATTTTGGCTTTATTTGATAAAAAATCGGTTATTTTGCATTTCATTTCTCAATTTCATTTATAAATAAAAAATAAGCACGTGACAGTAGAAGTAGCCTAAAGAAAAAATATAATGTATTGGAAAGAGAAAACTTTATGATATAATACGCATACATTCCGATAAAAAATATGTCTACTAAGCTGGTCCCCCGGGGGGAGGGGGTCAAAATCCTAGCTCTGCCAGTGATCACAGATTTAGCTTGCGGGGATGCGTGAAATTTATTGAACCCCCTTTTATCAAGTGTGGCTATATCAGATCATCTTCGATTATGTACTAATTAGTAATATATTAACATGATACATAAATTCAATGAAAACCATGGTTCACATGCAGTACGGATTGGGGGGTGGGGTGGCGGTGGGGGGAATCGGTAGCAATAGCTCGACATTAATAGAAAGAGTGAGAAACGGAGAAATCAGACACAAAAAAGGAGAAAAAGAAGTAAAACGGGGGACGTGGAACGTATAAATACCAAAAAAAAAAATTAAAGACCAAGAAAAAAAAAACCAATTGGCTTATATAGCCAAAAGATCCCACGGGTTTTGCCCATTTGTGAACGTGTTTCAACCCATATTGGGGGAAGACAGTGGAGAGGAAAAAGGAGGAGGGAGGGGGTTTGGAAGGAGGGGGGGAAAGGAAATGAAAATGGGTCGGGTGGGTCGGGTTTGGCTTGACTCATATTCGACCCAACCTGTTTTACACGTTTATTATTTGACCCATATTTGACCCACGACCCGTTTCAATCCGCCCAGACCTGCCCATTTGCCACCTCTATTGTTTTGATATCAATCCTCGTACTAATTTATGCACATGGTATTATTAGTGCATGCCCGTGCTTGAAGACTCGGGTCGAACGATCGGCACACACAAATAAACACTGAACTCATGTTCAATATATCATCTACTACCCAATGAATTCAACTGTGAAAAAAATAATAACCCAAACATATTCGAGTGACTTTAGTTATGTGTGAACAAACTGATTGTGCCCAAAGGCACATACCAACATAATTTTATCACCACGAAAAATAAATCAATTACTCGTGCCGACAGCACTACCTACAAATTTAAAGTGTATTTACCATTTAAGATAGAAATGTATTACAATCAGATTGGATTTCTTCATGAATTCATATTGTGCATTCACTCACTTTCTCTTCTATTTTGATTGAAGCCAACAACCAAAGCAATACAATACACAACATATGACCATAAGTGGAAATGACCAAAACAAAAACATAAAAGATAGAAGAAAACAAAAACAAAACAGAGAAGGCCACATGGCCTCTCAAATATAACCCCTGCACTATCAGTTGCAAGGGGATTTTTCTTGTGAACAAAGAGCTATGGGGTTTCAAAGGAAACCATTTCTTTTTGTTCAATTCCTATATCTTCCAAGACATCAGTCACTTTGTTGCCCTCTCATGGAGTTTTTTTTAGAGTTGTTAGCCTGTTACTACAATACATCATAATCTTGCATTCCTTGATCAGATTGCTATGAAGCTGGTTTTCTTTGATCAGATTCACCGCTTTCAGCCTCCTATTTCTACTTGAGTCGATCCTTGTCCCCAGATGTATCCAAGTCTTGGGGCTAACCCCCCGAAGTTTAGCCTCCATGCTCGCGCAGTCATGCAACCGTCATCCCTATGTACTCCACCAAAGCAAGCAATTAATTTTGAAGTAGTCAATTTCATGTTAAACCGCATTATGCAAGAAAATTGTAAGTCACTCAATGGCAAGTATATCTACCAAAGACACCAAGTTTGAGAACATAACAAGCTAATGGCTCTAACTGGAAGTTATTCCTAAACAAACCTTAAAGAAGTAAATAAACCTAAGACCATCATTTCCATAAAACTATATCCAATATCTCAGTCCCTGGACAATACAACCAAATAAACAAACCATTCATAAAGATGACGAACAATTGAAACTCAAATTTAGTGTGCAAACAAAACCTCATAAGTTTGCTGTTGCAGCCTTCTCAATTAGCTTAATGTACCATTCATAATGACCAATGACCATGGATAGACGAATAGGAAAAAGCATCAAATCTAATACAGAGCACCCCAACGGCGTCACATGACTACGGTGAGGGTTAATCTAAGTCTTATTTTTTTACATTTTGCATATTAGATGTTGTTGGACAATTTTTTTCGTTTTTCCAAGATCTAACAGTCAAGGGTTCCAAGCTGAAACCACCACCAACTAAACCTTTTGCATAAATAATTTTTTTAGTTGTTTGTCGTGATCTATTAAATTGTGCATCCACACCAGCTAAAAATTGGCGACAATATTATATCTATTCATGTGTATAATAAAAATAGATGCAAGAGATGTTTTACCAGCTAGAAATCATCCACATCATTATACTATTTATGTGTATATTAAAAATAGATGCAAGTGACATTGTACCAGTGATTGGAACTCCCTTCAATAACTCCAGTTGATGTGGTTTTGCACCAAAGTCTACGCCTCAGCCACCCAGCAACAACGAAAAACAGCCAGGAAAACAAAAGCACTACAACAAATGCAACCAACAACAGCAGATATAGCAGTAAAAACAACTAAATGGCATCCCAACCACAAAGTAGTCCCAAAAGATATACGGCATCCCTGCTGGCCAGGAAGAGCGACAAATAGATACCCCAATAAGAGAAGCGGCACCTGATGAAACATACTCTGAAGTCCAAATTATTAATTTTTCAGGAAAGTGTCCAGAATGTTATGCTGGCATCATTTCATGTACAAAAAAGGTGTCATTTTCAGTTTTCACTAAATACAGAAATAATCATAACAACCGACGTAATGTTATCGACGTGATATTGTGGACATTTTTCTGTCAAAAAGGAAGACTGTTGGGTCTGAAGGAAGTTTTAGAAACAAACCATCATTATTTGTATTAGTGAAGATCATTAAGTTTAAACTTCTTTACCTCTTTTTTATCAGTGACCACAAATAGATATAGACGTATGCAGATTCATTCTTGCAAACTATAGTCACATAGGGTCATAAATGAACTGTGAGATAAACAAAGCCATATTATGCAAGAAAATAATTTCAAAGAAATTACCTCAAGTAATTTCACATCACAGCTCAGTCATAGCTTCATTCCTGGAAAGAAAAACTAAAAAAGGTTTGAGAGGCAGCGAGATGTTTGAATTTTAAATTCGTGTGCATTATCCAGTTTTCTAAAACTCGCTACTCGGTATTCGCTCGGCCAGGCACCTTGGAGCGAGTACTTGGCGTTAGTCAGCAAGTACTCGACGAGTAATGCCCACCGAGTAGGGGATTAGTCCCCTCAGCCAGGGTACACCTTGGAGTGAGTACTTGGCGAGGAATACCGAATTTTAGAATACTGGCATTATCTTAAGCGATACATCGTTGAATGCAATACTTTCATTGAAATTTATCTCAAGTGCGTTATCATAGAGTTCAAAGATAACCATATCATAGAACACATTAACCGAAAAGGGCATAACCATAACCTCTGTGCCGCTGAAAGTGGGCGCGTCGCACTGCTCCAAGCATTTTTTCCCTGATTACATATATAGACCTCACTAAAAAAAAAAATTGATCATACAGAACTCACTCAAATTTCTTTTTTTTTATCCGAATAATCGCCTCAAGGGCTATAGAACTCACTCAATTGGAAAGAACTAAAAGCACCCAAATACCTTGAAGCAAGAAACCAAATGAAGATACTAAATTAAATGGCTTAATCTATTATGAATCCAACAAACAAACCACACTTTACGCAATACTTCAATGAATGCAATACTTTTGTTGAAATTTTTTACCTTTTGAAACTAACCAGTGGCAGTGTTGGGTTTAACTCAACCAGAGCCTTTTCCAGTTTCATCACTGATTCCTCTTCATTGGGGTCAAATTCTATTTGTTCCTCTTCCATCATGGTTTTCAGCCTTAATCAAACAAAAGAATCAGGAAAAAAAACTCTTTCTATTCTAGAAAAGACACAGCAATATGAAGAGGTAGTTTGGTGTGTGTTCTTCAAAAAATACAAAACCATGGTACCTGGTTTCTAGAAATAAATCACTTGGTTACTTTCGGGTTTCAGTCCGGCTATCTACTCAATGCACAAGAAAACCCATGTTCATCTCCCGAAAAAAGAACTTGAGTTGCCACTTTCTTACATCCTCCTGAAAAGAAGCCGACAGTGATAACTCAAGCTAACAAACCAATATTTCATGTTTATTATAGAGAACAACAGGGGAATGTCCCCTCTAAAGGCTAAAGCCTCATGTGTTATTGAGTAGAAAATAGTACAATTGCTGTAAGAGAATAAAGAAAAATTGCATTTAGAAAGCATATTTTTAAATAGGTCTAAGATGGACAATATAATGCACAATAATCAAAGGATTGGAGATTCAATGGTGCATTGGTGTCGTGCAACACCGAGACATTGATAGAAATATGGGGAAACTTCCCATCAGGCAACAACGGTTTCCATTTAACCAAAAGGAAAACTAACAATTGATGGATTATCAATAGAGAGGCCATGGTTGTGTGAGGTGGCTGGCTCACTGTTGAAAAACAATAACTCAAGCATATGTATTATGTAGTAAGTTAGTAAACTTGCTTCTTGTTGCACTATTTTTTAATACCATAGTTTTTCCGAGCTAGAGAAAGGAATACTCCATAATTTTCTCAGTAACCAAAAAATCCCAAAACGAAAAAAGAAAGAGAAGAAACTGTTCAAAGAAATGAGTACGACCATGGACATTGCTATCGTCGGCGTACTCACATCTTTACTCGAAATCCAGAATATTTCTTCCTTGCTAGCTCAGATAAAGATACAACTTAGTTCCAATACCGACCTGTGAAAGTATGAGAAGAGATACTCCTTAGGGAAAAACATAAATACTTCAGTCTTAATAACTTACACTTGAATTACAACATCTATAAATATAGGCAAAGGGAAAAAACACGAATTGCATAGGGAGATGAGACTCTTTAATTAAATGCCCACTTGTCTAACAGTGGTTTCCTCTAAAAACTTTTCTTCAGTCAAAAACTTAGAAGGCAATTGAAGTACATGTTCTAAAATACCGAAAATCGTATCATAAGGACACACATCTAAATTCAAATTGAAGAAAGTGTAGAGAAACCCAACAAAGGCCCTGTATTCATACCCTAAAAAGGTAAACCAAATTCATACCCTAAAAAGGTGAAAATGGACACGTTTCGTCGGTATTCAACGATCAACAACTAAATCAGTCCTATTTGCTCGGTATTCAACTACACAAACAAAAACTTGACTTTAATCAATCACTCTCAGTCTCTAACGGCAAGAGCTGATTGAAGAAAGGAGGAAAACTCCATTGTATAACCTTCTCTTTTACTAGTAATATCAGAAGGAAAAATTCAACCCAACGCAATAGCCTTCTTTTACATGCAGTGGCGGATTCAGGAATTTTGTACAGATGGGTCACTATTCGAGTATAAAAATGGCCCTGAGATTTCAGGGCTCAAAGCGAACCTTAAATATGCGATTCTCGATAATTTTCTGTTAAAATAATTGAAAAATATAAAATATCTCAAAGAAAGTTGAACCTTTGCTAATATATTGGTTTTGAATTAATATCATGGAGTGGACAATAACAAAAAATAAACTTGCTAAGAATACGAGAAAAAAAAAACATTTTATAATTGCACATAATTTGAGTTTCAAAAATGTCCATACTAGTACTTTTAAAATTGAATATAATTTTTTTTAATGATGTTTGAAATTTAATCACTTGTTGAATTGGTAAAACATTAAATGAAAGTTGTAAGTTATCTTGCAAGAGGAAAAAAATTGAAACAAAGTTAAATATTTTTAATCATAACGCTTTAATATACAAAGGTATTGTGTGTGTATATATGATTGGAGCAGTAAAAAGAAGCAAAAAAAGAGGCAGTATGATCGGAGCAGTAAAAAAGAAGGGAAGACGGAGGCAGCATCAAAAAAGAAGCACAAACGGAGGTAACAATATTGAACCTCCGACCTCTTCGCAAATGCAAGGCTGCCTTACCGCTAGACCAGTGTTCAACTTGTTCAAAATTGTAACATATTTTATATTTATTAACATTCTAGGTGGGTCACGTGACCCACCTGTGCTCACACTGGATCCGCCCCTGTTTACATGTATGCGCACTGAAGTAAGTGTCATTGCACCCATCCTGTTCTGCATCCAAGTTTAGGTCCAAATTGGACGTAAACTCATTATTACCACAGGAGCTAATAGCATACCATACGATCAAGAACTAGGTACCAATCAAACACACTTTTATACAATCAGGGAAAAATATATTCAAGAAAGGGCAGCCTGTTAGATATTTTGGTACTTTCCGGGATTGTCCAAAACCTCTATTGGTGTCTTTACTATATCGACTATGTTTGATTGTAATGGGTAAGTTCTTATAGGGTAGTTTCTCGCTCGATACTCCTCCCATTTTTTGTGCCAAGTTGACTGCTGCGAAATTGATCCAATTGCGTGAAAGGTAAAAACATTGCACGGCATCTCATGCATAGCATTATTGAGTTCAAAAATATTTTAGTCTCCGTTACTGATTAGGGGAGTATTATACATAATAACATGCATTACCTTAATCGTTTAAGTTGATTAGGTGATTTACTTTCCCCGGAAAAATAGAACACGTTTTCCCCAAATCAAAAGATTGTCTATTATTCCTTTTTATATAGAAAAGGGTGGACGACCACTCTGTTTTTGATGCGTGAGAGCTTTTCTTATAAAAACAAAAGAAAGGGTTGCACGATTTTTTTTTTGATTTTTCGGTGGAGGCGAGTTTGATAAGTTTGTGGCAGCCCACGTTCTTTCGTTCGTGCATCTTCGAACGTTTTATTTCGGGTTGTCTAGATCACGCTTCTCATCGAATCATTCGTCCATTTTTTGTGTCATTTACTACTGTGGCCGAATCTTTAAGAGATTGATTCAGAGCCAGTTGAATCCGGAAATCAAGTGAAAAGGACTCTGTGGTGCATCTATTGGATCTTAAAAAAGCTCGGGGAGCATCTAAGAATGACGATAATAGGTAAAGGCTTGGATAAGGTTTTTACTATTTTGCAATCTGTTTTTTTGTTTTGATTAATAGAATATATCAGTAGTTTAGGCCGTGGTTTTGGCTTAGGGTTATTTAGGATCCTAAGTTTTTCCACGTAGATCATGCATATCTTTATTCTACTGCACTACTTGAGTTTTGGCCCCTTCTAGGAGTAGTTTGAACACTTCTGCATAATTTCACAACCAAAAGATCAAGAAATTTTAAATCAAGAAAAGACATATACGATCAAGAAATTAGCAATGGCCATTCACCCACTTGAAAAAAAACCAACATGCATAACTCAGATTAACAGTTCTCCAGAAATCTGAAAGCATCAATTCTAATTTGAAAACTAAATATAGAACCCACCAGATCTGAAATTAAACTAAAAGGGGTTTCCTGGCCACGGCCTTGCACACGTTCGCCGCCCCTGGCCGTAGCTCACTGACCAGACGGCCTTCTCCCTGTGGGCTGTCTAATTTGGTGGTCTTGAAGTTTACTGTATTTACCAAAATGCCATGTGGAAGAATGAAGGGTGGAGATAAATCCGGACCGTTAGAGATAAAATTTGTGTCAGGAAGAAATCTAAACCGTTGAAAAAGAATATTCCTAAAGATACCCGTCCTGTTTTATAAGATAGAATATTGTGGTGGTAATAAAGGGGTAAAAAAAAAGACGAAGAAGAAGGAGGAGTAAATGCAGCTTTTAATGAGGACCACATAATAGTAGAGAATAATTAAGTTAAAACAGTTATGGAATATACTTTTGAGAAAATGACAAAGAATTAATGAAGATATACTACTGCATGGAGAAGGGCACGCAGGTGCTAAAGAAGAAGGTGATCAGGTTTTCCATCGGATTTGTATGGGGTTAATGACATATGGCGCCAATTGATGCATTGTCATATCTTTGAGAGGTCTACAGTTTTTATCCAACTAGCGGATTTATAGCTTTTCTAGCTTTTCATGATATGCAATGCAACCACTACAACAAATCAGATAATAGGTGACGAAAAATAGTGGCGAAATTCGTTTTTGTCACAAATAGTAGACATTGGTGACGAAAAATTGGCGAGGAAACCAATTTGGTCGCCAATTTTGTAATGTAAATTCGTCGCCAATTTTTTCAAATTGGCAACAAAATTGTAATTTTATCGCTAATTTCAAAAAATTGGTGACAAAATCACATTTCGTTGCTGTAACGACCCGCTTCATCTTTGTACAATATTGTCCGCTTTGGACGCTCAAAACCCATAGTCTTTCCAGTAGGTTACCCATCCTTGAACTATCTCAGGCTGAGCATGTTTAACTGTGAAGTTTCTATGCGGTTTGATCCGCCCTCACGGTTTTAAAAGGCTTTGTACAGGTAGGAGGGATCTTTTCTTATAAACCATGACTTGCCCCCTCCCGTCCGGACGGAGCCTGCAATTCTGCAGTACCATCGGCCACCGGAAAGCTAGGTGTCACAATCATCCCCCTTAGGGATGCAACGTCCTCATTGCACAGGCCCAGCAACCTCCCCTGGGATTCGTGGCAGCAAAGCGCATCCTACCTATCACTTTACCCAAGGCGGGGCTCTGATACCATCTGTAACGCCCCAAGCAGACCACTGGCCAATACCTTCTATTTGGATCTCTAGGACGTTTGCATTTTTATTTCTTTTCTATTGTCAAAAAGCTTCCGCACTTTTATTTATTAGCTTCCGCACTTTTATTACTTGGCAGTTCATTGTCGAGTTTGGAGATTGAAAAATGTGAGATATTGTGTCATTTGCTTAAAAAAAATATTGGTTTGGTGTCTTACATTTTATTGTAATAAAATATCCAATTTTTCTTTTCTTTGTTTAAAGTTGCTAAAAATATTTTTAATTAGGCTTCGTGTTCTATGTGCTTTGGCCCGCCCTCACGGCTTTAAAAGGCCTTGTACAAGTAGGAGGGATCTTTTCTTATAAACCATGACTTGCCCCCTCCCATCCGGACGGAGCCTACTATCTTGCAGTACCGCCGGCCACCTGAAAGCGGGGTGTCACAGTCGCAAAACTTTACAGATTAGGGAGGAATTTTTAATTTCCTCGCCACTTTTTTACATGAAATTTATTTTTTCGTTGACTTCATTAATTTAATTCTAGGACTCTCTTAGGGTTCTCATTAAAAATCTTAGAGTCAAAAATTAATTATGACCCTTTATGATGAAATGATCAAAAAAATAAAATCTTCACACCGGTTCAAACGAATTAAAAATTGGAGCACTTAATTTTTTAACCATAATTTCATTGAAAAAACAGGGGACAAAAGAAACCAAAAAACAAAAAGGTCCACTAGGCAAATCATGAACACCCCTACATTTTCCGTTTTTTGGTATAGCATAATTTTTTTCAAACCCGGCTAAGTTCAAATATAGATGGATTTCGATTATTTCGCCAAAATACCCAACTATCATGTTGGGGGCCACCAAAAATAACAAAAAAATTGTGGGCTATAGCCCCGGAAAAATTCTCTGTTTGTCTTTTTATATTTTTAGTATTACAAAAAAAAAGGGAAATGGTTGGTTCGTTTGAGAGTCGCCACCCAGGTTTTGAAAAGGATTAACCCTGAGAAACCGTTTATTTGAAAAATGTGACTCTTTTGCCCTTATAAAAAAAAGGTTTTGGTCTATCGAAAACAGAAAGTTTTGGATTTGGGAGCCAGGTTACGAGAGGGGAAGGTTTTGTTTGGAAAAGCACCCCCCTCGCTTGATAAAATCGGTCTCTACTAATATTTGTGAGATTTGAAAAATCATTTTATTGCTTAACTTTTATGTCACATAAACAGTTATATCACATAAATAACTTGAATTGCTGAAATATGTAGGTATAAACAGGAAACAAGCATGGCAAGAATACAATCATTCAATCACAGAAGATAACTAAACAACATTCTATTCCACGCAAAACTCCACCGCACGGTAGATGTTTGTCCCGTACAGTACATGTCATGTGGCTTTCAATTTTAAAACAAAGCTATGTAACATGCCATGTTTTAATAGGCATATATGCTCATGTGTCAGCTAAGCAACATTTATGTCAAAATATGCCACACAACTGATGCAATTTTTCATGAATTTAAACTAGCATGGCATGTATTGTTTAAAACAGAATATGAAACAAATCATGAAGCAATATGGTATTTCATGTAAAAAGGAGGGGAGTAGTTGTAAATAAAACTGTTCCCTGAAGACCTCTACGGTACGGTAGTACTGTGTGTCCTACGGTGGAAGTATGTGGGATATCAACTTTGATTTCTTGCAAACGCCCAAACCATTAGGCCCAGAGAACTGGTATATGAAGAACCAGTCTGAACCTAGTGATTTCCCTCAGAATATAAGAACAGAAACTTGTACCTTATGGATTGAGAGCCTTCCTTCGGAGAGTAGTTGTCTTTGAAATGGGGAGTGAAAAATAGCTTGTCTTTTTGAAATGGGAAGTGAAAATGGCTTTTGAAAGAGAATGATGCTTTTGGTATTTGAAATAGATATGAAAACAAGTATGGATTTTTCAAAGCATTTTTGAACTATTTTTGGTGTTATTTCTCTCTTTTTCTTCAAAAAAAATTGTGTGTCACTCTTTCCTTTTTCTTCCAAAAAATTTTGTATTTCGTCTAATGAAGGGGGGAGGTATTTATAGGGTAAAAATGGCTCGGAAATGAAGCAAACTTGGTCTGCACGCATTTTTAACCGACTTTGTATTCACCGTACGCAGTGCCGGCTCATATATTTTGGAGGCCCGAAGCGAATTTCCTATATTGAATCCCTTACATATTCATGAATTTCTTTAAAAAATGATAAAAGTACAAAAAATAACAAAAAAATAAAACTAAATGGATACAATTATGACTAAAAATGTAAAAAGATAATTGAAATTAGGGAAGTGCGTGGGAGTCAAACCACACACTCTCTATAGCATGACAATATTATGTGACCATTGAACTAAGTATCTAGTTTGTGTTTTTATTTGAAAACATTCTAATATTAATATGTAAGTTACATTACAGTGGGGCCTCAATTTTGGATCAAAATTTGGGGGTCAGAAGCGGTTGCTTCTCTCGCACACCCTATAAGCCGGCCCTGACCGTACGGCACATAAACTCTACCGTACGGCACTAGGCTTCCACCGTACGGCACATCCCAACCGACTTGAGTTTAGGCGGTTAAAAACTCTACCGTACAGTAGAAATATGTCCACCGTATGGTAGAGTTGACCACCGTACGGCACAGTTGACCGCCGTACGGTACAGGTGACTGCTCAACAGGCCAAACTTCGAATGGCCGCCCCAGACACTCCCGAAGTTGGTTTTGGGTGTTCTTCAAACCGTTGGAAAGCTCATTAAGTCTACTTTCTAACCCAAATAGTTTGGATAAAAATAATTTTGTACATCAAAAGATATGACGATTTTACCCTCAGGTGGTCGAAAAAGAAGTCATTTTGGGAAAATCCTTGTATCTCCCTCATTTCAAATCGGATTAAGGCTTATTATATATCGATAAAGAGGGTTTTGAATGTACTAAAAGATGGTGGACTCTAACCATAAAAATACGGAAATTTGATTTATGAAAAAACATGGGCTGAAAGCAGACTAAACCGAAGAGCGGTGGTGCCACGACGGCCAAAATACGTACTCACTCACTCTAAGTGTCACTTGGCACTTTCATACCTAGTTCTAAGGTGTTTCATCATTCTTTTGAGTACAAAGACCATTGTTTGAAGCTTTCAAGGCACGTGTTTATTATTGGAAAGCTTATCAACCACTTATGTACAGTTTTCAAAAGGTAGTGCTCCAAAAGGTTTAAATCAATCCGAAAGTTTAAATCATGCTTTGTTTATCATCATTGAGGACTTAAAAGCTATCCGGGATTTCCAAATTAGGGTGTCTACAAAAATAATCTTAATGCATCTACTTTTATTAATCAAAGGAATCAAAAAAAAAAAAAAAAAAAGAAGCAAATCAAAAATCATTACTTTTTTTTTTTTGAAACAGAAAGATAAGAAGACTCTTATAAAAAAACAAAAATGAAAAGGCAATAATGTATTTGTTTTTGGCAAAAAGAATCACAAAAGGTATATATACTTAATATTTTCATATTCACACAAGAACTATGGCCTGGTGTGGTTGTTGGGTGTTCTGCATGTCTTGTATGTTGGAGGTTTTGGGTTTGAAACCTAGTGGAAACAAAGAGGTAGCAGCTGTAAGGGATTTCATATTGTTTTTTAAAACTTTTGAAGTTTAGCAACGAAATTACAAATAGGCGACCAAAAAAAATGGGCGATTCGTCACAAATTAATCCAAATAGGTGACCAAAAAATGGACAACGATTTTTTTTTTTCGTCGCCAAGCTCTTTTGTGTCAAACATTCGGTGACGAAAGTTGGCAACAAAATTTTTTGTCACCAATGACTTAGGCAACGAAATTTGACCCTTTGAAGACGAAATTTTTCGTCACCTCTTACATGTTTTCTTATAGTGAACAATAGTAATATAATAATAATAAGCTTTACATGATAGGATGCCACTAACATTAACTATTGTAGATTAATTAAAACATAAAAGAAGTCCTGTTTTGTTCTTAAAAATTGAAATAGATTTCATGTGCTCGAGGTAATTCAATTCTTTTTGAATGATCTTTGACCTGTCGTATTTGAAGCGTACATCGTGTTTTGAAATTTTTACCATACTTCAGCTGAGAACAAGTATACCAGCGTAGGTGAAATGCCTTTTTAGTTACTTTGGAAAGAAAAAATTCAAAAAACACAACTGCACCAGATTAGGTAAAAGGAGGGCCCTAATGCCACAACACAATTATTTAGTGCCATGACACAATTGTTCCAGTTGCCCTTTTTACCCTCAAATCAAAGACACACACACACTCTCTCTCTCTCTCTCTCTCTCTCTCTCTCTCTCTCTCTCTTCTTTTC